>JAGSMT010000670.1:0-58620 GCA_029286875.1 Lamproptera curius
CTCAAACATCTCGATTGTTTTGGTTACGAGTCATTTCTGCTATTTAAATATAGCGCTCCGTATGTATATATAACTGTATGCCCTGACTGTTTTAATACTTATGTTATTGCGGTAATTAATCAACATACTTGCCGATTTGTTTTATCAAGATTCATATCTGTTGTTTCAATATATCTCGATATAATCCCGATCATGAGACATCCCAAGTTTTAACTATTGTGTTATCGTGGTTCTGTCCTCAAACATACCAATTTGTTTTCGTCAAGTCATTTCTGATATTCGTATAGCGCTCACGTATAAGCCATAAGCGAATGAATTGACGGTTCATTACTTGTGTTTTACGGTAAATTATCAACTTCTTGCAATTTCTTGATCAAGATTCATATCTGTTGTTTAAATATCTCTCGATATAATCGTTATAAGTAGACATCGAATTTTAAAACTGCGTTATCATAATTTTTCTACTCAAACATGCCGAATTGTTTCGATTACGAGTCATTTCTGCCATTTAAATATAGCGCTCCGTATAAGCCCATATAACGGAATATATTGACGGTTCAATACTTGTGTTCTTTCGGTAAATTATCAACATGATGTTGCCGATTTCTTTTGATCAAGATTCATATCTGCTGTTTAAATATATCCCTCGATATAATCGATCATAAATGGACATCCCAGGATTTTAAAAACTGCGTTATCGCGGTATACTGTCTACTCAAACATGCCGATTTGTTTTGATTACGAGTCATTTCTGCTATTTAAATGTAGCGCTCCGTATTAGCCCATATAACTGTAGGCATTGACGGTTCGTGCCCGTGTTCTTGCAGTGATGTCAACCCTATGCCGATTTCTTTTTGATCCAAGACCATATCTGCTGTTTTAAATATCCTCGATATAATCGATCATAAATGGACATCCAGAGTTTTAATAATTGCGTTTACTCAGTACTGTCTACTAAACAATGCCGATTTGTTTCCATTACGAGTCATTTCTGCTGCTGTTAATTATAGCACTCCGTATGAGCCCATATAACTGTATCATTAACGGTTTTAATGCTTGTGTTCTTGCAGTAAGTCATAAACATAACCTTTTCCAGTTTCTTTTGATCAAGATACATATCTGATATTCATCCATCTCTCAACCATAATCGTTCTAAATGGACATCCCAAGTTCTAAAAATAGCGTTATCAGGTTTTGTCTCCTTTAAACAGTATAGGTTTGTTTCAGTTGCGGTCATTTTGCTATTAAATATAACTCTCCGTATAAGCCCATATAACTCTATGCATTGACGGTTCAATACGTGTGTTCTTTCGGTAATTATCAACCTGTGCTGCCGATTTATTTTGATCGAATTCATATCTGTTGTTTAATATATCCTCGATATAATGGTACATGAATGGACATCCAGGATTTTAACTATTGTGTTATCGCGGTTTAATGTCTGCTAAACGCGCACGATTTGTTTTTCGATTACGAGTCATTCTGCTATTGCATCTGCACTCCGTATTAGCTCATATAACGGAATGCATTGACAGTTCAATACTTGTGTTCTTTCAGTGCGTATCAGCCTGTACTTGCTGATTTCTTTTTGATTCCGGGGCGGGATTTTGGTAAAACGTGCTGGCGTTCCTGGATGCGTTGAATTATGCGTTCAGTTTGACCTCTCGAGAACCGCAAATTACATCTGCGTAATTTAACTAGACAAAGATTGCTTGATTCGACTAATCGGATACGCACTTTAATGCTAAGTATTGCCATATTTTATAGAAATATTTACAGTCGATAAGCAATTTGGATTCTTAAATATATAACTTTCGAAACATGAGCTATCATCGAATTCTAATCAAGATTACGAACTGGCTTGCTCATTCGTTAGACCGCGTTCCTAACTTGACATTAAGATTGTACAGGGAGCCTGAAATGTTTAATTTCATCCAAAAAGCGATGTATTTAGACTTACTAGGATTTAGTACTAAGAAATTATTTGTGACCACTTGCCTGTTCTCTAGATCAGTATTAGGAGTAATTTATGGCCAATTTAGATCACAGGTTAAACATTGTATATATTTGCAAATCATCTGCGTATAAATGAAATTTGCGTGTTTAATACAATTAACTATGTCAGTTATGTATAGAATAAAGAGGCAATGAAGCAATAGTATATGGTTCCTTAGGGCGGAGCCCTAAGTGAGGACAATAGGTTTCTGATCGGATGGTTCACTACTGTATTTGCCCCTAGTTTTCAACACATTGCCTTCGGCAGCAAAGTAACTGAAACCACTTTATTGTATCAATACTTAATCCATAATATTTCATCTTAGTCAAAGTAGTTTGTATATTTATACAGTCAGGAAGCCTAGAAGTCAGCAGAACAAGAAGAAGTGCACATGCTACATTGTGTGACAGCAAGAACATTGTCTGTGACGTCCAGAAGGCAGGTGGTCGTGCTGTGGCTTTTCCAAACCACAGTTGAAACTCAGACAAAATTTTGTTGCGCTAAGGTATTCTACCAGCAAACTGACCATACAGCCAGCACTACTATTTTGGACATGGTAAATACTGATTGGGCATAGATCTTTTAATTCTGTTGGATTGTTGATTTTGAGCAACAGCTTTACTATTATAACTCTTTGAATGTCTGGATATGTTGAAATTGAAGAAGACCTTTATTATGTCTGTTATTTGCTTCAGTGTTTGTGGTAACGTTAAACGCGTAACATCTACTGTTCATCTGTCCCTCGATAATCGATCATAAATATGGACGATTCAAGTTTTAATAGTTGCGTTTACGTGTTACCTGTCTACTAAAAAATACCGATTTGTTTTGATTACGAGTAATTTCTTTCTTCAAATAACGCTCGTATATAAACCCATATAACAGAATGCGTGACAGTTCAATAACATGTTCTTTCAGTAGTTATCAGCATGATATTTATAAATTTCTTTTGATCAGATTCATATCTGTTGTTTAAATACATCTCTCCGATATAATCGTTCACAAATGGATATCCCAAGTTTTAACATTGTGTTATCGTGGTTCACTGTCTACTCAAACATGCCGATTTGTTTCGATTACGGTCATTTCTGATATTTAAATGGCGCTTCTTATAAGCCATATAACGGAATCATTGACTTGATTTCATTGCCCAATGTTTTGGACAAATTATCCAGCCTATACTTGCCGATTTCTTTTTATCGAGATTCATATCTGCTGTTTAAATATATCCCTCGATATAATCGATCATAAATGGACAATTCAGAGTTTTAATAATTTGCATTTTACGCGGTACTGTCTACTAAAACATGCCGGTTGTTTCGATTACGAGTCATTTCTGCTATTTCGATATAACGCTCCGTATGTAAGCCCATATAACGGAATGCATTGACGGTTCAATATGTGTTCTTTCGGTAATTTATCAACAATGTTACCGATTTCTTTTTGATCAAGTTACATATCTGTTGTTTAAATCATCTCTCCATTAATCGTTCATAAATGGACATCATAGGATATTTAAAATTGCGTAATCATGGTACTGTCACTCAAACGTACCGATTTGTTTTGGTTACGAGTCATTTCTGCTGTTAAATAGCTCCGTATTAGCCCATATAACTGTATGCCTGACTGTTTAATACTTATGTTATTGCACGGTAATTAATCAACATGCCCTTACGATTTGTTTTATCAAGATTCCTCTGTTGTTTCAATATATCTCTCGATATAATCGATCATAAAGGACATCAAGTTTAACTGTTGTGTTATCGTGGTTCACTGTCCACTCAAACATGCCGGTTGTTTCGAATACAGTCATTTCTGATATTCGTATAGCGCTCCGTATAAGCCATATGTGGATAGATTGACGGTTCATTACTTGTGTTTTGCGGTAAATTATCAACCTATACTGGCCGTTGCAGTCAAGATTCACTCTGTTGTTTAAATATGTCCCTCGATATAATCGTTCATAAGTAGACATCCCAAGATTTTAAAAACTGCGTTGTCGGTACACTGTCTACTCAAACATGCCGGGTATTTTTCGATTACAGTCATTTCTGCCATTTAAATAATACGCTCCGTATAAGCCCATATAACAGAATATATATTGACGGTTTCAATACTTATATTCTTTCGGTAATTATCAACATGATGTTGCCGGTTTCTTTTGATCAAGATTCATGTCTGCTGTTTAAATATATCCCTCGATATAATCGGTCATAAATGGACGTCTGGGATTTCACTTCTGCGTTATCGCGATATACTGTCTACTCAAACATACATTTGTTTGATTACGAGTCATTTCTGCTCTTATAAGCCCATGTTGTTTCAATATCTCGTATAATCGATCCAGCAAATGGACATCCCAAGTTTAACTATTGTGTTATCGGCCAGTTTCCTTGTCTACTCAAAATGCCGATTTGTTTCGATTGAAGTCATTTCTGATATTTAAATATAGCGCTCCGTATAAGCCATATAGCCGGAATGAATTGACAGTTCATTACTTGTGTTTACGGTAAATTATCAACTTATACTTGCCGATTTCTTTTTTTGATCAAAATTCATATCTATTTGTTTAAATATATCCTCGATATAATCGTTCATAAGTAAGAGCATCCCAAGATTTTTAAAACTGCGTTATCGCGGTACCTGTCTACTCAAACATGCCGGTGTTTTCGATTACGAGTCATTTCTGCCATTTAAATATAAGCGCTCCGTATCGTATATAACGGAATATATTGACGGTTCAATATTTGCGTTCTTTTCAGTAAATTATCAACGATGTGCGATTTCTTTTGATCAGATTCCTTATCTGTGTTAAATATATCCTCGATATGATGATCTTAATGGACATCCCAAGTTTAAAACTGCATTATCATGATGTGTCTACTCAAACATATGATTTGTTTTGATTACGAGTAATTTCTGCTATTTTAAATGTAGCGCTCCGTATTAGCCCATATAACTGTGGGCATTGACGGTTCAATACTTGTGTTCTTGCGGTAAATTATCGGCTGCCCCGCCGATTCTTTTGATCAAGATTCATATCTGCTGTTTAAATATATCCCCCCATATAATGGATCATGAATGGACATCCCAGGATTTTAACTATTGTGTTTTTCGCAGTTCTCGACAATGCCGGTTGTTTTGATTACGAGTCATTTCTACTATTTAAATATAGCGCTCCGTATAAGCCCATACAACATTAATAGGTGACGGTTCTTTACTTGTGTTCTTGCGGTAAATTATCAACCTATATTTGCCGATTTCTTTTGATCGAGATTCAAATCTGCTGTTTAAATAAATCCCTCGATATAATCGATCATAAATGGACTTTCCAGGATTTTAATAATTGCGTTTACGCGGTACACTGTCTACTAAAACATGCCGATTATATTTGATTACGAGTCGTTTCTGCTATTTAAATATAGCGCTTCGTACAAGCCCATATAACGGTATGCATTGACGGTTCAATACTTGTGTTCTTACGGTAGGTATCAACCACCAACACTTGCCGATTTCTTTGATCAAAGATTCATATCTGCTGTTAAATATATCCCCCATATAATGGATCGAATGGACATCCCAGGATTTTAACTATTGTGTTTTCGCGAGTTTGTCCACTCAAACAAAGCCGATTTGTTTTGATTGAGTTATTTCTGCCATTAAATATAGCGCTCCGTAGAAGCGCATATAACAGAATACATTGACGTTCATTGCAGCCAATTCTTGCGGTAATTATCGCCTGCTTACTTGCCGTTGTGCAGTCAGATTCATCATTGTTTAAATACATCTCTCGATATAATCGTTCATAAATGGACATCATAAAGTTTTTAAAATTGCGTAATCTTGGTACTATCTGCTCAAACATGCCGATTTGTTTTGGTTACGAGTCATTTCTGCTATTTAAATATAGCGCTCCGTATTAGCCCATATAACTGTATACCCTGACTGTTTAATACTTATGTTGTGCGGTAATTAATCAACAACCTTGCCGATTTGTTTTTTGTCAAGATTCAAATCTGTTGTTTCAATATATCTCTCGATATAATCGATCATAAAAGGACATCCCAGTTTAACTATTGTGTTATCGTGGTTCACTGTCCACTCAAACATGCCGATTTGTTTCGATTACGAGTCATTTCTGATATTTAAATATAGCGCTCCGTATAAGCCCATATAACGGAATGAATTGACGGTTCATTACTTGTGTTTTTTAAATTATCAACCTATACTTGCCGATTTCTTTTGATCAAGATTCATATCTGTTGTTAAATATATCCCTCGATATAATCGTTCATAAGTAGACATCCCAAGATTTTAAAAACTGCGTTATCGCGGTACACTGTCTACTCAAACATGCCGAATTGTTTCGATTACGAGTCATTTCTGCCATTTAAATAATGCGCTCCGTATAAGCCCATATAACGGAATATATTGACGGTTCAATACTTGTGTTCTTTCGGTAAATTATCAACCTGCCGTTTCTTTTGATCAAGATACAAATCTGATATTTAAATAAATCTCCATATAATCGTTCGCAAATGGGTCATCCAGTTCTAAAATAGCGTTATCGCGTACACTGTCCTCAAATATGCTGCCGGTTGATTCGATTGCAGTTATTTCTGCATTGATATAGCGCTCCGTAAAGCGCATATAACCAGAATAAGTGACAGTTCATTACTGTTCTTGCAGTGAAATTATCAACCTGTACTTGCCGATTTATTTTGATCCAAGGTCATATCTGTTGTTTAAATACAGCGTCTCGATAATCGTTCATAAAATGGACATCATAGGATTTTTTAAAATTGCGTAATCATGATACACTGTCTACTCAAACATGCCGATTTGTTTTTGGTTGAGTCATTTCTGCTGTTAAATATAGCGCTCCGTATTAGCCCATAACTGTATGCCCTGACTGTTTAATGCCCATGTTGTGCGGTAATTAATCAACATGCCGATTTGTTTTATCAAGTTCAAATCTGTTGTTTCAATATATCTCTCGATATAATCGATCATAAAAGGACATCCCAGGATTTTAACTATTGTGTTATCGTGGTTCACTGTCCACTCAAACATGCCGATTTGTTTCGATTACGAGTCATTTCTGATATTTAAATATAGCGCTCATGTAAAGCCCATATGTGGAATGAATTCGGCGGTTCATTACTTGTGTTTTGCGATGGTGTATCAACCTGCTTGCCGATTTCTTTTGATCAGATTCATATCTGTTGTTTCGTATATCCCTCAGTATAATCGTTCTAGATGAACATCCCAAGATTTTAAAACTGCGTTATCGTGGGTACTGTCTACTCAAACATGCCAGTGTTTCGATTACTGATCATTTTCTGCCATTTAAATGGCGCTCCGTATAAGCCAGCCTGGCAGAATATATTGACAGTTCAATACTTGTGTTCTTTCGGTAGGTGTCAACATGATGTTCCGATTTCTGATCAGATTATATCTGCTGTTTAAATATATCCCTCAGTATAATCGATCATAAAGGACATCCAGGATTTTAAAAACGCGTCGCGGTATCTGTCTCAAACATGCCGATTTGTTTGATTACAGTCATTTCTGCTATTTAAATGTAGCGCTCCGTGATGTATACCAACTGTAGGCATTGACAGTTTCAATACTTATGTGTTCTTGCGGTAAATTATCGGCCTGTACTTGCCGATTTCTTTTTGATCCAGATTCGCATATCTGCTGTTTAAATATATCACCCATAATGGATCATGAATAGACATCCAAGTTTTAACTATTGTGTTTTCGGTTTTACTGTCTACTCAAACATGCCGTTGTTTTGATTACGAGACTTATTTCTGCTATTTAAATATAACGCCGTATAAGCCCTTATTACTGTTAACGCCTTGACCGTTCAATGCTTGTGTTCTTTCGATAAATTATCAACCACACGCGCCGATTTATTTTGATCAAGATTCATATCTGTTGTTTAAATATATCCCTCGATATAATGGATCATGAATGGACATCCCAGGATATTAACTATTGTGTTATCGCGGTACACTGTCTACTCAAACATGCCGATTTGTTTCGATTACGAGTCATTTCTGCTATTTAAATATAGCGCTTCTTATAAGCCCATATAACGGAATGCGTGACGGTTCCAATACTTGTGTTCTTTCGATGCAAATTATCAACATGATGTTGCCGATTTCTTTTGATCAAGATTCATATCTACTGTTTAAATATATCCCTCGGTATAATCCGGTCATAAATAGACATCCCAGGATTTTAAAAACTGCGTAATCGCGGTATACTGTCTCCTCAAACATACCGATTGTTTTGATTACGAGGTCATTTCTGCTATTTAAATGTAGCTCTCGTATAAGCCCACATATAACTGTGACGGTTCAATACTTGTGTTCTTGCAGTGAAATTATCAACCTGTACTTGCCACGATTTCTTTTGATCAAAAGATTCACTTATCTGCTGTTTAAATATATCCCCATATAATGGATCATGAATGGGCATCCCAGGTTTTAACTATTATGTTTTCGCAGTACACTGTATCTACTCAAACATGCCGATTTGTTTCGATTACGGTCATTCTGCTTTTTGATATAGCGCTTATTATAAGCCCAGCATAACGGAATGCATTGACGGTTCATTACTTGTGTTTTGCGGTGAGTATCAACCTATACTTGCCGGTTTTGCTATCGAGATTCATATCTGCTGTTTAAATATGTCCCTCGATATAATCGATGTAAATGAACAATTCAGGATTTATTGGTTGCGTTTGCGCGGTACACTGTCTACTAAAACCTGCCGATTTGTTTCGATTACGGGTCATTTCTGCTGTTTAAATGCAACATCGGCAAAGCCCATATAACGGAATGCATTGACGGTTCAATATATGTTGTTCTTTCAGTGAAGTATCAACATGATGTTTGTAGTTCTTTTGATCCAAGGTCCCATATCTGTTGTTTAAATACATCTCTCGATATAATCGTTCCTTAAATGGACATCAAAGTTTTAAAATTGCGTAATCGTGGTGCACTGTCTGCTCAAACATGCCGATTTGTTTGGTTGATCATTTCTACTATTTAAATATATAGCGCTCACGTATTGGCCCATGTAACTGTGTATGCCTGACGGTTCAATACTTATGTTGTGCGGTAATTACTCAACAGCCTTGCCGATTTCTTTTTGTCAGGATTCATATCTGCATTGATATATCCCTCGATATAATCGATCATAAATGGACAATTCAGGATTTTAATAGTTACGTTTACGCGGTACGCATCTGCTAAACCTGCCGATTTGTTTCGATTACGGGTCATTTCTGCTATTTAAATATAACGCTCCGTATAGCCATAACGGAATGCATTGACGGTTCAATGCCCATGTTCTTTCAGTGAAATTTCAACGCGATGTTTGCCGATTTCTTTTGATCAAGATTCATATCTGTTGTTTAAATACATCTCGATATAATCGTTCATAAATGGACATCAAAAGGATTTAATAATTGCGTTATCTTGGTACACTGTCTACTCAAACGCAGTTGTTTCGGTTGATCATTTCGCTATTTAAATATAGCGCTTCTTATAAGCACATATAACGGAATGCATTGACGGTTCATTACTTGTGTTTGCGGTGAGTATCAGCCTATACTTGCCGATTTCTATTGTGGAATTCATATCTGCTGTTTAAATATGTCCCTCGATATAATCGATCACTTAAATGGACAGTTCAGGATTTTAAAAGTTGCGTTTGCGGTACTGTCTGCACTAAAACATGCGATTTGTTTCGATTGAGTCATTTCTGCCTATTTAAATATAACGCTTCGTATAGCCCGCCTAACCCGGAATACGTGACAGTTCAATACTGCTTGTATTCTTTCGGTAATTTATCAACATGATGTTACGCGTTTCTTTGATCAAAGATTCATATCTGTTGTTTAAATACGTCATCTCTCGATATAATCGTTCATAAATGGATATCCCAGGATTTTAACTATTGTGTTATCGTGGTTCACTGTCTACTCAAACATGCCGATTTGTTTCGATTACGAGTCATTTCTGATATTTAAATATAGCGCTTCTTATAAGCCCATATAACGGAATGCATTGACGGTTCATTACTTGTGTTTTTGCGGTAAATTATCAACCTATACTTGCCGATTTCTTTTTATCGAGATTCATATCTGCTGTTTAAATATATCCCTCGATATAATCGATCATAAATGGACAATTCAGGATTTTAATAGTTGCGTTTACGGTACACTGTCTACTAAAACATGCCGATTTGTTTCGATTACGAGTCATTTCTGCTATTTAAATATAACGCTCCGTATAAGCCCATATAACGGAATGCATTGACGGTTCAATACTTGTGTTCTTTCGGTAATTTATCAACATGATGTTGCCGATTTCTTTTGATCAAGATTCATATCTGTTGTTTAAATACATCTCTCGATATAATCGTTCATAAATGGACATCAAGGATTTTTAAAATTGCGTAATCGTGGTACACTGTCTACTCAAACATGCCGATTTGTTTTGGTTACGAGTCATTTCTGCTATTTAAATATAGCGCTCCGTATTAGCCCATATAACTGTATGCCCTGACTGTTTAATACTTATGTTATTGCGGTAATTAATCAACTTGTACTTGCCGATTTGTTTTTATCAAGATTCATATCTGTTGTTTCAATATATCTCTCGATATAATCGATCATAAAAGGACATCCCATGATTTTAACTATTGTGTTATCGTGGTTCACTGTCCACTCAAAACATATGATTTGTTTCGATTACGAGTCATTTCTGATATTTAAATGCGCTCATCTCAGCCCATATAACGAATAGATTGACAGTTCGTACTTGTGTTTTGCGGTAATTATCCAACCTATAACTTGCCGATTTCTTTTGATCCAGATTCATATCTGTTGTTCGTCACTCCCTCAGTATAATCGTTCATAAGTAGACATCCCAAAGATTTTAAAACTGCATTGTCATGATGCACTGTCTACTCAAACATGCCGGTGTTTCGATTACGGTCATTTCTGCCATTTAAATATAGCGCTCGTATAAGCCCATATAACGGAATACGTGACGGTTCGTACTTGTGTTCTTGCGGTAAATTATCATCCTGTACTCCTTAATTTCTTGTGATCAAGATTCATATCTGTTGTTCGTCATCTCTCAATATAATCGTTCTTAAATGGACATCTTGGGATTTTAATAATTGCGTTATCGCGGTACTGTCTACTCAAACGTTGTTTTCGATTACAAGTCATTTCTGCTATTTAAATAAGCGCTTCTTATAAGCCCATATAACGGAATGCATTGACAGTTCATTACTGTGTTTTGCAGTAAATTATCCAACCTACACTTTCGATTTCTTTTATGGAATTCATATCTATAATAATAATAATAATAATAAACTCATTTAATCAGTCCAGCGGGAAAAATATATCATACCTTATCTTATATATAAACAAAAAGAATTAAAGAAAAAAAAAAAAAAAAAAAGTTGCAAAATTTTGTATAATAGTTGTTTGCTAGACCAATAAGGTTTTCAACTCAGCATAATGTTGGCTGTAGCCAACGCTGGTATTCTTGCTGACAACTTAACTAGGATTCCAATGTACTAAAAAAAATACTGTAGCGATTCAGAACTCATTAACGGAAAATAATAACAAACCAAAAAAAAAAAAATTTTAACAAAATAAATCTAGATTTTAAAAGTTAACAATAAAAACAGGAAAAAAAAGTAATTGGAACATAATAAAAGTACCACATGGAAAAAGAAAAAAAAAAAAAAAAACAATATGGCAATATTGAAAATGCGCAGGCGGGTTTAATAGTCACTTAAAAAAAAAAAAAAAATAACAATAATAACAATATTAGGTTACAAAAAAAAAAAAATTAAATAAAAAAAAAAAGGAAAAAGAAATAAATAGTAGAAAAATCCCCAGAGTTACAAGAGATACAAATTTATGTTTTTTCAAAGCGGCAGATTACTGATTGAAATTTTGTTTGCCTTTGTAGAAGAAAGTCTTCAATCTACTTCTAAAAGAGTTTTATTTCGCGCATTCCTTATCGGTGGGGAATGTTATTCCAGCATTTGGCTGGTTGCGTAACGAAACACCCTGAAATGCCGCGGAACTATGTTCTGTATTTTTAGTTATTGAAATTTGCGGTTGGAAGACCGCTTCCTCACCAAAGCCCATTCTAATCTACGCCGAGGGTATGGGCGTATGGACGGTTTAAATAACGTCGAATAGGGAGGGGAGGTGCAAGGCCTGGGTTTTTCAATTTTAATAATATTTTTAAAAATGGGGTTATGGATGACGGGCGGGATTGAAACAAAACGCAAGGTTCTGGATTGGTTGAATTAGGTTCCGTTCGACTATATAAACGAGAACCAAATTACATCTGCGTAATTTAACCGACAAGATTAGGATTCGACTAATCGGATACGCACCTTTAATCAAGGATTGCCTATTTTATAAAGGTTTTCCAGTCGATAAAAGCAATTTGGATTACCTTGAAATGTAACTTCGAAACGAGGCTATCATCCAACCTAATCCAAGATTACGGAACTTCAACCTGTTCGATTGGAGCCGTTCCTAACTTGACATTAAGATTGTACGGGAGCCCAGGAAATGTTTAATTTGATCCAAAACGATGATTTGACCCCAGGATTTAGTATAAAGAATTATTTAATGACCACTTACTTATATTTCTTGGGACCATATTAAGATAATTTATGGCCGTTTAGATCACCAGGTTTTTAAAACATTGTATATATTTTGCAAGTCATCCTGATAAATGAAATTTTGGGGTGTTTAATAAAATTAACTATGTCAAATGTATAGAATAAAGAGCAATGGGTGATAGTTGGGGTTCCTTTTGGGGGAACCCTAGTGAGGACAATAGGTTCCATCGGATAGGGTTCCGGCTACTATTATTTACCCTGATTTTTTAAAATTGTTTTCTGGGGTTTGTAAATCCTTTGAAACCACTTTATTGTATCAATACTTAATCCATAATATTTCATCTTGAAAAAAGAAGTTGTATATTTAAGCCAAAAGCCCAGAGAAGTCCAGCAGAACAAGAAGGGTGCATTATGCTACGTCTTGAGCGGCAAGAACATTGTTTGGAGTCAAGAAGAGCGGTGGTCGTGCTATGGCTTTTCCGAAACCCCGATTGAAACTCAGACAGAATTTTATTTTTTCTAGGTAATTCTAATAGTTGGAAGCTTATACAGCCTTTTCTACTATTTTGGACAAAATGGTAAAATACTGATTGGTAGATTTTTAATTTGTTGGATTGTTGATTTTAGGCAACGGTTTTACTATTGCTGTCTTCCAGATATCTGGGTTGGAAGGTTGAGAGAGACGTTTGTTTGCTTTATTGTTTGAGTGTTTGTGGTAACGTTAAACGTAACATCTGTTGTTTAAATATATCCTCGATATAATTCCCGATCATAAATGGACAACCAGGATTTTAAAAGTTTGGTTTACACCCGGGTACACCGTCTACTTTAAAAATGCCGATTTGTTTATTAGAGTCTTTCTGCTATTTAAATATAACGTTTCGTATAAGCCCATATAACGGAAATGATTGACGGTTCAATACTTTGGTTCCTTCGGTAATTTATCAACAAGATGTTGCTGGGATTTCTTTTGATCAAGATTCATATCTGTTGTTTAAATACATCTCTCGAATAATCGTTCATAAAATGGATATCCCAGGATTTTAACTGTTGTGTTATCGTGGGTTCACTGTCTACCCAAACATGGATTTGTTTCGATTACGGCTTTTCTGATATTTAAATATAGCGCTTCTTATAAGCCCAATAACGGAAAGCATTGACGGTTCAATTACTTGTTTGGCGGTAAATTATCAACCTATACCTTGCCGATTTCTTTTTATCGAGATTCATATCTGCTGTTTAAATATATCCCCGATATAATTATCATAAATGGACAATTCAGGATTTTAAAAGCTGGGTTTTACGCGGGTACACCGTCTACTAAACATGCCGATTTGTTTCTGGATTACGAGTCATTTTTGCTATTTAAATATAACGCCCGATGCCCATATAACGGAATGGTCAATTTGGTTCAATACTTGTGTTCTTTTCGGTAATTTATCAACATGATGTTGCTGATTTCTTTTGATCAAGATTATATCTGTTGTTTAAATAATTTCTCGATATAATTGTTCATAAAAGGAATCATAGGATATTTAAAATTGCGTAATCGTGGTACACTGTCTACCAAACATGCCGATTTTGTTTTGGTTAGAGTCATTTCGCTATTTAAATATAGGCCTGTATTGCCCATATAACTGTATGCCCTGACCGTTTAATACTTATGTTTTGCGGTAATTAATCAACTTGTACTTGCTGATTTGTTTTATCAAGATTAATCTGTTGTTTAAATACATCTCTCGATATAATCTTCATAAATGGACACATAGGATTTTAATAATTGGTTTCCGGCACACCTGTTCACTCAAAAGCCGATTTGTTTTGGATTACGAGTTTTTGTTATTTAAATATAGCGCTTCTTATGTTCCTTAACGGAAATGCATTGACGGTTCAATTACTTGTGTTTTTGCGGAAATTATCAACCCATACTTGTTGATTTCTTTTATGGAGATTTACTTAATAATAATAATAATAATAAACCTAAATCAGTCCCAGCGGAAAAATATATCATACGTATCTTATATATAAAAAAAAGAATTAACAAAAAAAAAAAAAAAAAAGTTGCACAAAAATTTGTTAATAAATTTGTTATTAGATCAAAAGGTTTCAGTTTTACATAATGTTGGCTTGGCCAACCCGGTATTTCAAGACACCTTAACTAGACCTTCCAAACAAAAAAATTTAAAGGACTTGAACCATTAACGGAAATAAAAACAAAAAAAAAAAAAAAATTAAAATAAAATAAATCTAGATTTGGAAATTGAGTTAAAAAAAAAACAGAAAAATAAAAGTACTGAAACATAAAAAAGTATCATTAATGGAAAAAAAAAAAAAAAAAAAACACATATGGCAATATTGAAATCGGCAGGCGGGTTAATTAAAGTCACTTAAAAAAAAAAAAAAAATAAAATAACAATATTAGGGTTACAAAAAAAAAATTAAATAAATAAAAAAAAGGAAAATAAATAGTAGAAACATCCTCAGAGTTGC
The DNA here is from genome assembly GCA_029286875.1 of Lamproptera curius. Taxonomy (NCBI): domain Eukaryota; kingdom Metazoa; phylum Arthropoda; class Insecta; order Lepidoptera; family Papilionidae; genus Lamproptera; species Lamproptera curius. Next base: position 15,170 of record JAGSMT010000670.1, read on the forward strand.
AGAGCATACTTAAATTTATGTTTTTTTCAACAGCGGCGGATTACTGATTGAAATTTTGTTGTATTTGTAGAATGAAAGTCTTCAATCTACTTCTAAAAGAGCTTTTATTCCTTCATTCCTTATCGGTGGTGGAATGTTATTCCAGCATTTGCTGCCACGTAACGAAACTACCCCGAAATCCGCGGAACTATGTCTCTGTATTTTAGTTTGACAACCCCTGCGCCTGCACGACTGCTTGCCTCACTAACAGCCCATTCTAATCTACGCTCGAGTATCGCGCGTATGACGGTTTATAACGTCGAATAGGAGCAAGCGAGTGCAAGCGCCTGCAGTTTCATTTTAATAATATTGTTGTCATTTAAAAATGGGGTTACGGTGATGACGGGCAGGTTTCGAAACAAAACGTGCTGCAAGCGTTCTGGATGCGTTGAATTAGCCGTTCCGTTCGACTATATAAACGAGAACACATAAATTACATCTGCGTAATTTAACCTAGACAAGATTAGCGATTCGACTAATCGGATACGCACTTTAATGCTAAAGGTATTGCCGTATTTTATAAAAGTATTTTCAGTCGATAAAGCAATTTTGGATTACCTTGGAAATCAACTTTCGAAACGCAGGTATCATCCAATTCTAATCCAAGATTACGAACTTCAAGCACTCGTTCGATTGGAGCCGTTCTAACGACATTAAGATTGTGGAGACTAGAAATGTTTAATTTCGTCCAAAAACGATGTATTTAGACTTACTAGGATTTAGTACTAAAGTTATTTAATGACCCTTACTTATATTCTCTAGATCAGTATTAAGATAATTTATGGCCAATTTAGATCACCAGGTTTAAACATTGTATATATTTGCAAGTCATCTGCGTATAAATGAAATTTGCAGTGTTTAATACAATTAACTATGTCAGTTATGTATAGAATAAAACAATGGTGATAGTATGGTTCCTTGGGGCGAACCCTAGTGGGACAATAGGTTCTGATCGGATAGGTTCGCTACTATTATTTACCTGATTTCAACATTGCCTTCGGCTTCGAAAGTAACTTTGAAACCACTTTATTGATCAATACTTAATCCTAATATTTCATCTTAGTCAAAGTAGTTGTATATTTATACAGTCAGAGCCCTAGAAGTCCAGCAGAACAAGAGAGTGACATGCCATTGTCTTGAGCAGCAGAGACATTGTCTGTGACGTCAAGAGAGCAGTGGTCGTGCTTATGCTTTTCGAAACCCTGATTGAAACTCAGACAAATTTTTATTTTCTTCTAGGTATTCTACTAGTTGAACCATACAGCCTTTCTACTATTTTGGACAAACATGGTAAAAATACTGATTGGGCGAATCTTTTAATTCTGTTGGTTGTTGATTTTAGGCAACGGCTTTATTGCTGTCTTCCAGATATCTGGATATGTTGAAGTTGAGAGAGACGTATTTGTTATGTCTGTTATTGCTTCGAGGTTTGTGGTAACGTTAAACGTAACATCTGCTGTTTAAATATATCCCTCGATATAATCGATCATAAATGGACAATTCAGGATTTTAATAGTTGCGTTTACGCGGTACACTGTCTACTAAAACATGCCGATTTGTTTCGATTACGAGTCATTTCTGCTATTTAAATATAACGCTCCGTATAAGCCCATATAACGGAATGCATTGACGGTTCAATACTTGTGTTCTTTCGGTAAATTATCAACATGATGTTGCCGATTTCTTTTGATCAAGATTCATATCTGTTGTTTAAATACATCTCTCGATATAATCGTTCATAAATGGACATCATAGGATTTTTAAAATTGCGTAATCGTGGTACACTGTCTACTCAAACATGCCGATTTGTTTTGGTTACGAGTCATTTCTGCTATTTAAATATAGCGCTCCGTATTAGCCCATATAACTGTATGCCCTGACGGTTCAATACTTATGTTATTGCGGTAATTAATCAACTTGTACTTGCCGATTTGTTTTTATCAAGATTCATATCTGTTGTTTCAATATATCTCTCGATATAATCGATCATAAATAGACAATTCAGGTTTTAATGTTGCGTTTACGCGGTCCTGTCTACTAAAACATGCCGATTTGTTTTGATTACGAGTCATTTCTCTATTTAAATGTAGCGCTCCGTATTAATATAACTGTGGGCATTGACAGTTTCAATACTTGTGTTCTTGCGGTAATTAATCAACTTGTACTTGCCGATTTGTTTTATCCAAGTTCTATCTGTTGTTTCAATATATCTCTCGATATAATCGTTCCAAAAGGACATCCAAGGTTTTAACTATTGTGTTATCGTGGTTCTGTCCATAAACATGCCGATTTGTTTCGATTACAGTCATTTCGATATTTATAGCGCTCCGTATGCCCTTGGAAGAATTGACGTTCTTACTTTGTTTTTGCGGTAAAATTTATCAACCTTCTTCCGATTTCTTTTTGATCAAGATTCTATCTGTTGTTAAAATATATCCCTCGTTTCTTTATAAAACATCCCAAGATTTTAAAAACTCGTTTCCCGGGTACTGTCTCCCTCAAACTGCGGGTGTTTCGTTAAGTCATTTTCTGTTTAAATAATGCCTCGTATAACCCATATAACGGAATAATTTGGTTCAATACTTTTTCTTTCGTAAATTATCAACATGATTTGCCGATTCTTTTGATCAAATTCTATCTGTTGTTTAAAATTCCCTCGATATAATCGTTCTAGACATCCCAAGATTTTAAAAACGCGTTTCCGGTATGTCTACTCAAACATGCCATTTGTTTGATTCGGTCATTTCTGCTTTTAAATGTGGCTTATTGCCCTTAACTGTGGGCATTGACGGTTCAATAACTTTCTTGCGGTAAATTATCCCTTCCCGATTTCTTTTGATCAAGATTCAATTCTCTGTTTAAAATTCCCCCTTTGGATTGAATGGACTGATTTAACTTTTTTTTTCCGGGTTTACTGTCTCTCAAACATCCTTTTGTTTGATTACGGTCATTTCTGCTATTTAAAATAAGCCTTTGGCCCTATTACTGTGTAAACCTTTTAACTTGTTTCTTTCGGTAAATTATCAATTAGCCCGTTTTTTAAATCAAGATTCCCTTATCTGTTGTTTAAATATATCCCTCGATATAATGGATCATGAATGGACATCCCAGGATATTAAATATTGTGTATCGGTACATGTCTACTCAAACATGCCGATTTGTTTTCGATTACAGTCATTTCTGCATTTAAATATAGCGCTTCTTATAGCTCATATAACTGTTATGCCTGACAGTTCAATACTTGATGTTTATAGCGATAATTAATCAACTTACTTGCCGTTTCTTTTATCAAGATTCATATCTGTTGTTCAATATATCTCTCGATTTAATCGATCATAAATGGACATCCCAGGATATTATATGTGTGTTATCGCGGTACACTGTCTACTCAAATATGCCGATTTGATTCGATTACGAGTCATTTCTGCCATTTAAATATAAGCGCTCCGTATAAGCCCATATAACGGAATGCATTGACGGTTCATTACTTGTGTTCTTGCGGTAAATTATCAACCTGTACTTGCCGATTTCTTTTGATCAAGATACATATCTGATATTTAAATACATCTCTCCATATAATCGTTCATAAATGGACATCCCAGGATTCTAAAAATAGCGTTATCGCGGTACACTGTCTACTCAAATATGCCGATTTGATTCGATTACGAGTCATTTCTGCCATTTAAATATAGCGCTCCGTATAAGCCCATATAACGGATATGACGGTTCATGCTTGTGTTCTTGCAGGTAAATTATCAACCTACTTGCCGATTTCTTTTGATCAGATCATATCTGATATTTAAATACATCTCTCCATATAATCGTTCATAAATGGACATCCCAGGATTCTAAAAATACGTTATCGCCATCACTGTCTACTCAAATATGCCGATTTGATTCGATTGAGTCATTTCTGCCATTTAAATATAGCCTCCGTATAAGCCATATAGCAGAATGCATTGTTCAGTTACTTGTGTTTTGCGGTAATATCAACCATCTTGCCGATTTCTTTTGATCGAGATTCATATCTACTGTTTAAATATAGCGCCCTCGATATAATCGATCGTAAATGGACGTCAGAATTTTAATAACTGCTACGTTTACGCGGTACTATCTACTCAGACATGCCGCATTGTTTTCGATTACGAGTCATTTCTGCTATTTCGTATAACGCTCGTATAAGCCCATATAACTGGCCATTGATTTCAATACTTGTGTTCTTGGTGGAGGTATCAACCTGTACTTGCCGATTCGTTTGAGTCAAGATACATATCTGATATTTAAATACATCTCTCCGCCCATAATCGTTCATAAAATGGACATCCCAGGATTATAAAAATAGCGTTATCGCAGTACGATGTCTCAAATATTTGGATTCAATTTGAAATTGTTTACCATTTAAATATTTCCGTATAAGCCCTTATAACGGAATGCGATGACAGTTTATTACTTGTGTTCTTACGTCAGAATTATCAGCCAATACGCCTATTTCTTTTGATCAAGATTCATATCTATTGTTAAAATATATCCTAGATATAATCGATCATAAATGGACATCAGGATAATAAACACCGTTATCTCGGTGCACTGTCTTACTCAAAACATGCCTATTTGTTCGATTACAGTCGTTCCTGCTATTTAAATATTGCCGCTCCATGTAAGCCCATATAACGAAATACGTGACAGTTCGTGCTTGTGTTCTTGTGATGAGTATCAACCTATACCTGCCGATTTCTTTGATCAAATTCATATCATTGTTTAAATATATCCTCGATATAATCGTTTCATAAATGGACATCCCAGGTTTTAAACACTGCGTGTGCAGTACACTGTCGACAAAATGCCGATTTGATTCGATTACAGTCGTTTCTGCTATTTAAATATGTGCTCCGTATCGCCATACAGCATGTATTGACGGTTCAATAACATTCCTGGTTCATTAATAACATGTGCTTGCCGACTTCTTTTGATCAAGATTCATATCTGCTGTTTTAATATATCCCTCGATATAATCGATCATAAATAAAGAAATCCAGAATTTTAATAATTGCGTTTACGCAGTACACAACTTCTCAGAACGTTTCATTTCGATGGAGTGGTCATTTCTACTATTCAAATCCTGTGCCTCATTATAAGCCCATATTACCATTAGCCTTGACTGTTAATTCAATTAACATGTTCTTTCAGTAAATTATTAACCTATACTTGCCGATTTATTTTGATCAAGATTATCTGTAAATATATCCTTGCTATAATCGATCATAAATGGACATCCAAGTTTTAACTATTATGTTATCATGATTTACTGTGTACTCAAATATCGATTTTTTTCGATTACGAGTCATTTCTATTTAAATATATGACACTCCCGTATAAACCATACAACTGCATACATTATTGATTCAATACTTGTGTTCTTGGTAAATTATCAACCTATACTTGCCGATTTCTTTTGGTCAGAATCCTATCTGCTGTTTAAATATATCCCTCCGATATAATCATTCATAAATAGACATCCCCAGGATTTTAATTATTTCCGTTTGCGGTACACCTGTCTACTCAAACATGCGGTTTCGTGTTTCGATTACGAGGTCATTTCACCACTGTTAATGTCAATCAACTTAGCCTCATGATAGTCCACTGCCGGACATAGGCACTCTATACCCTGATAATTGGGAGGTTTGGACCGTATCCACCACGCTTGTCAATGCGGGTTGGTGGGTAAACAGGCCGCTGTTAAATATAACGCTCCATTTTTGTAGTAATGATTCTTTAGGCGCGTTATGAAAAAATGATGAGAGTGAAATTTTACGATGCACGTCACACAGGGTAACAGTTTATAATGAGCGCTGGTGAAAATGTAATAAGGTCCATATAACAATGATAAAATTGATTTTGTGTGATATTAGGTTGTCGTTTTTTTTGTAATGGTGTTGCATAATGTGCTCTATGAGTTAGAAGTTATGGTTCGTTTTTCGTATATATATATATATATATATATATATATATATATATATATTATTAATAATATTTTTATATTATTAGAATTAATATTAATATATATTATTATATAAATATATTAATATTTATAAAAAAATTGTGCTTTTATACTTTTCAAGTGCTCCAAAATAACTGAGTTAACTATCGCATGTATTGGCTATTATTGTAATTAATTATTTGCATGCAATTAAAAACTATTTTTAATGATGCCAAAAGTATATTTTATCACCGACGTTATGCTTCGAACTCCAGACGGTCTGGCGACTGTATTAATCGATTGCTGAGGCGGTGAGAACCGCCGCCCGCAAACCTGATGTATCTAGTATACACGGTGGTATGTCGCTGTGCTTTCGCAAGCGGAAGCGAACTACAAGTGAACCGCTATCCCTGCGTGTGGTGTGTGGGGTGCGATGTCAGGACCCCGTTGGGTCACCAGTCTCTGCTGACCTTCTCTTCCCTAATAGCGCTCCGTATAAGCCCTTAACGGAATGCATTGACGTTCATTACTTGTGTTCTTGCGAGTAAATTATCAACATACTTGCCGATTACGCGCGATCCCAAATTCACATATCTGTTGTTTCCGTATATCCCTCGATATAATCGTTCATAAATGGACATCCAAGTTTTAAACACTGCGTTATCGCGGTACACTGTCTGCTCAAACATGCCGATTTGTTTCGATTGAGTCATTTTCTAATATTTAATTATAACGATCAATATAAGCCCTATAACATTTGCAAGGACCGTTCAATACTTGTGTTGTGCGGTAAATTATCAACATGCTTGCCGATTTGTTGATCAAGATTCATTTCTGTTGTTTAAACATATCCCTCATTATAATCGTTCATAAATAGACATCCCAGGATTTTTAATAATTGTGTTATCGCGGACTCACCAGCCTGCTCAAACATGCCGATTTGTTCGATTACGGGTCGTGTGTCACCGCTATTTAAATACCAGCGCTCCGTATAATCCCATATAACCTTATGCATTAACCATTTTAATGCTTGTGTTCTTTCATTAAATTATGTATGCCCACCCTACTGTCTGATCCTTATGCCGATTTATTACGATTACGAGTCATTTCTTGTACACCAAGCGCTTGTATTAGCCTGTATTACCTGTATGCCTTGACCGTTCAATATTTGTTTTGTGCGGTAATTTATCGCTTATGCTTACCGATTTCTTTTGATCAGGTTCATTTCTGTTGTTAAATATGTCCCCAATAAAATCGTTGTAAACGGACATCCTAGTTTAAATAATTGCGTTATCGCGGTACTGCCTAATCAAACATGCCAGTTTATTGATTACAGTCATTTCTGCTATTAAAATATAGCGCTTTGTATAAACCCAAATAACTGTATCCCTTGACCGTTCAAAACTTGTGTTGTGCGGTAATTTATCAATCTGCTAATTGCGATTTGTTTTAATCAATTCATTTTGTTGTTCGACATGCCGATAGCATAATCGTTCATAAAAGACGCCTGGATTTTATGGTACGTTATCGCGATACCTCTGCTCAACTTGCCGATTTGTTTGGTGCAAGTCATTTCTGCCTATTTAATACTAACGCTTCATTATAGCCCAAATAACTATGCCTTGACCGTTTCAATGCTTGTTGTGCGATAATTAATCAACTAGTACTTGCCAGTTGTTTTGCAATCAATTCATTTCTGTTGTTTAAATATATCTACTCAAACATTGCCGTTTGTTACGATTACAGGTCTTTTCTGCTATTAAAATATATGGTGCTCCATGTAACATATAACTGTATGCCCTGACCGTTCAAAACTTGTGTGTGCGGTAAGTGTCAAGTGTACTGATTTCTTGATCAGATTCATATATTTATTGTATATGTCCCCGATATAATCGCTTATAAATAGACATGCTGGATTTTAATAATTTAACGTTATCGCGGTACACTGTCTGATCAAACATACCGATTTGTTTACAATACGAGTCATTTCTGCTGTTGATATGGCCTTCGTGATAGCCTATATAACTGTATGCCTTGACCGTTCAAAACTTTGTTGTTTTGCAGTGGTTATCAACTTTTGCCCGCCGGTTTGTTTTAATCAAGATTCATTTCTGTTGTTAAAATATGTCCCTCGATATAATCGATCGCAAACAGACATCCCAGTTTTAATAATTTGCGTTATCGCGTTACACTGTCTGATCAAACTTTTTTTTTTTTTTTATAGCCTAACGAGCAGACGAGCAATTATTTTCCTGATGGAAAGTGATGCCAAACACCCGCCAGACATTGGCAATGCAAGGTATGCGGCGCTGCCCTACCGTGAGACGCCGGATATTGCAGCGTCTCGTTTGCAGTAGACCACGCTGTACGGTGCGCTTCAACCCGGAACTGGTGGTGTTTTCACACTGCACCTTTTGCCGGTGAAATAGACACCGTGGTGGTATCACCAGACGGTCCCCATGAGGGAACCTACCGCAGTGGCTGCCAGGTTGTTACGATTGCAAGGTCGTTTTTCTGCTATTCAAATACCAGGCGCTGGTATTCGCCTATATTACTTTCTTGACAATTTCAATACTTACCCATTGCGGTAGTTTATCAACATGCTGCCGATTTGTTTTGGTAAGATTCATTTCTTTTGTTGGATTCTTCTCCCCCCGATATAATCGTTCATTAACGGACATCCCAGGATTTTAATAATTGCGTTATTGCGGTACACTCCTCTAGTCAAACATACCGATTTGTTACGATTGCAGGTCAATTCTGCTATTTAAAATATAGCGCTATTCAGCCTATATAACTGTATATGCCTTGACTTAGATTCGTAACTTGTGTTATTGAGGTAAATTGTCAACTTGCGCACGTTTCTTTGATCAGGGTTCGCTATGTTCTTCGCGTCATCCCTCGACCTCAATCAACATAAATGAGCAATCCTGGATTTTAATGGTGGTATCATGACCTCATCTTAACGTACCGATTTGTTACAATTACGGTCATTTCTGCTTTTTAATATGTTGCTCATGTAAACCCAACCCTTGATCGTTTGATACTTGTGTTATTGCGGTAATTTATCAATTTATTTTGCCGATTTGTTTTATCAAAGATTCATTTTCTGTTGTTTAAATATATCTAATAAAATCGTTTATAAACAGACGTACTGGTTTTAAATAATTGCTGTAGGTGCACAGCCTAGTCAAACATGCCAATTGTTTTGATTACGAGTCATTTCACCACTATTTAAATATGGCCACTTTATATAAGCCAAATAACTGTATGCCTTGATTGTTCAAAACTTGTATTGTACGGTAATTTGTCAATCTGTAATTGCCGATTTGTTGCCAATCAAGATTCGTTTCTGTTGTTCAAATATATCACCGATATATCGTTCATAAACAGATAGTTTTAATAATTTGCATATGACCACAGTCTACTTAAACATGCGATTGTTTCGTTACGAGTCATTTCTGCTATTAAATATAGCGCTTCAATGTAAACCCGGCAACATACCTTGACCGTTCAAAACTTGTTATTGCAGTAAATTATCTCTGCTTGTATTGTACAATTTGTTTTTGATCCAGATTCTTGTTTGTTTCGAACATCCCTCGATATAATCGCTAATAAATAAACATCTGGGATTTGAATAATTGCGTTATCGCGGTACTGTCTACTCAAACATGGCAATTTGTTTCGATTACAGGTAGAACTGCACTGATATTTAGTATAACCTTTCAATATGGCCAAATAACTGTATGCCTTGACCGTTCAAAACTTGTCATTGCGGTAAATTATCAAATTGTACTTGCCGATTTCGCAGTCAAGATTCATATCTGTTGTTAGAAATATATCCCCGATATAATCTTTCATAAATAGACATCCCAAATTTTAATGGTGCATTATCGCATTTTTTTATCCACTCAAATATGCGATTTGTTTCGGTTGAAGTCATTTCTGCTATTTAATAATATCGTATAAACCCATATATCGTTTGGCGTTGACCGCCGTTCAATGCTTGTGTTGTGTGGTAATTATCAACATATTTGTTTAAATATAAACCTCGATATAACTGTTCATAAATGGACATCGGATTACTAAAAGAAACTGCGTTAACGCGGTACGCTGTCTCTCAAACATGCCGATTACAGGTGATTTCTGTTTAAATATAGCGCTCCGTGTAGCCTCATAACTGTTTGCTGACCGTTCAATACTTCTGTCATCCGCGGTAAATTATCAACTTGTGCTTGCCGATTTGTTTTGATCGAGATTCGCCTGTTGTTGCAAATATTTCCTCAATATAATCGCTCATAAATAAACATCCCAGGATTTGAATAATTGCGTTATCGCGGTACAATATCTACTCAAACATGGCAATTGTTTCGATTACGAGTCATTCTGCTATTTGATATAGCACTCCGTATAAGCCCATATAACATTTTGCGTTGACCGTTCAATGCTTGTCTTTGCAGTAAATTATCAACTTGTAATTTGCCGATTTGTTTTGATGATCCATTCCTGTTATATGAATATATGCCTCGTTAAATTCATATAAATTAGTGTATCTCTCAAATTTTAATAATTGCGTTATATGGAATTCTATCACTCCAAAAAAATGCCAGTTGTTTCGATTACGAGTCATTTCTCTATTTAAACCTCGCGCTCCATATAAAACACCTGTGTTTGCGTTAACGTTCAGTAACGTGTTGTGCTGTAAATTATCAGCAACTGTTTGCTTGATTTTTGATCAAGATTCCGCACCTGTTATTTTAAAATGTACCTGTATATTCTTTTATAAATTGAAATATCTCTGGATTTTTAATAATTGCGTTATCGCGGAACAATTTCACTCAAAATGATTTGTTTCAGTTGAGTCATTTCTGCTATTTAAATATAACCATGCCAAAGCCATATATCATTTGGCGTTGACCGTTCAATGAAATGCTTGTGTTATTGCCGGTAAATTATCAACTTATGTTGCCAGTTTGTTTTGGGCAAGATTCTTATCTGTTTTTCAAACCTTAATCACCTCATTATAATCAGCAACAAATGAACATGTCCCAAGTTTGAATAATTGCGTTATCGCGGTACACACTGTCGCTCAAAATCCTGATTTGTTTGATTACGAGTCATTTGTGCTATTTACGTGTGCTCCGTATAAGCCCATATAACATTTACGTGAACCAAATTCAATAACGTATTATTGCGGTAATTATCAACATGTTTGCCATTTGTTTTTGATCACGATTCATACCTGTTATTTGAAGATATACCTGTTATTCGCATAGAATTGATATCTCTGGATTTTCAATAATTGCACGTTATCGCGATACACTGTCTACTCAAACATGCCGGTTGAACAATTGCGACACATTCTGCTATTTAATTAAAGCGCTCGTGGAAGCCCATATAACTGTTTACATGACCGTTCAATGCCAGCCCAATCATCGCGGTAAATTTTCAACTTATGCTGCCGATTTGTTCGGTCAGATTTTATTTTGTTGTTTGAAATATACCCTCGATATAACCGTTTAGATGGACTCGGTTTTAATAATTGCGTTATTACGGTATTACTAACTGCTCAATTATGCCGATTTGTCACGATTGATGAACCGCTGCCAAATATAGCGCTCCGTGAGCCCATATAACAGTATGCCTTGGCCGTTCAATACTTGTGTTATTGCGGTAAATTATCAACATGTTTGACGATTAGTTTGATCAGATTCGTAGCGTTTGTTTAAATATATCCCTCGATATCTTTGCACCTGCGTCGACATGTAGGTTTAATAATTGCGGTGTCGCGATACATATCTACTCAAACAGCCGATTTGTTTCGATTACGACACATTTCTGCTATTTAATTCAACGCTCCGTGAAGCCCATATAACTGTTTGTGACCGTTCAATAATTGTGTCATCATGATGATATCAACTTGTGCCTCCGATTTGTTTCCGATCTGAATTTTTTTATTTTTGTTGTTTAAATATATACCTCGATATAACCGTTTATAGATGGACATCCCAGGATTTTAACAATTGCGTTATTGCAGTATACTGTCCACTCAATTATGCCGATTTGTCACGATTACGAGTCATTTCTGCTACTCAAAAATAGCGCTCCGTATAAGCCCATATATCATTTGGCGTTGACCGTTCAATGCTTATGTGCGACCAAATTATCTAACTATATTTGCCTGGTTGTTTGATCAACCTTATCTGTTTTAAATATATCCTCAGAACATGATAATTTATAGTAACGCCGGATTTGAATAATTGCATTATCGCGGTACCTGTCTACTCAAACAGCAATTTGCCTAGTTCGTGGGGACAGGAGCTTCTCCTTGAACTCTGTGATGAATAAACTGCAGGTAGATAAAACATGAGGATAAAAAAAAATAGCAATTTGTTCGATTACAGTCATTTCTGCTTTTTAAATACCTTCCTCCATCATGCTTCCTGTATTTGCGTTGGCCGTTCAATGCTTGGTAACGCAGTAGGTATCAAAACGCAGTTGTTTTAGCCAAGTTCGCCTGTTTGATATTATGCCCGTTATATTCGCACATAAATTGATATCCTGGATTTAATTGTTGCGTTATCGCGGAACCTGTCAACTCAAACGCATACCGATTTGTTTCAATTACGAGTCATTTCTGCTATTAAAATACTGTCGTATAAGCCATATAACTTTTGTTTTGTTGACCGTTCAATACTTGTGTTGTGCGGTAAATTATCAACAGCATTTACCGATTTGTTTCATTGATTCTTTATCATTCTTTAATTATATCCCTTGATATAATCGGCTCATTAATCCTTTCCCAAGGTTTGAATAATTGCGTTATTCGGTAACTGTCAACTCAAACATGCTGGTTTGTTTCGATTACGAGTCATATGTCTATTTAAATATGGCCCGTGGCTTTCTATATAACCTTTTTGCGAACCATTCAAGCAAAGCCCGGTTTGCGGTAAAATTTCCTTGTATTTGCTGGAATTTGTTTTGATCAATATTCTTTTGTTCTTTAAATATATCCTCGGTATAATCGCTCAAAAAAACCATCCCAGGATTTGAATAATTGCGTTATCGCGGTTTTCATTCTACTTCCAAAACATGGCAATTTGTTTCGATTAGGTCATTTCTGCTATTTTAAATATGGCCGCTCCGTAAAAACTTCATATAACATTTAAGGTTGGACCGTTTCAAGTTTGGTTATTGGTGGTAAATTATCAACTTGTATTTGGCCGATTTTGTTTTGGATTAAGATTTTTTGTTTTTGAAATTTCCTCGATATAATCGCCTTAAATAAAATCCCGGATTTGAATAATTGGTTATCGGGTACACTGTCTACTCAAAAGGCTTTGTTTCGATTAGAGGTCATTTCTGCTTTTTAAATGGCATTAAAGCCCATATAACATTTTGCGTTGACCGTTCAATGCTTGTGTTTTTATTAAATTATCCAACTTTTTTTGTCGATTTTTTTGTCAAAATTCATCCTGTTATTTGAAGATATAACGTTATTTTCTCCTTTGGTATCTCAGGATTTTAATAATTTGGTTATTGCGGAAACTGTAACTCAAACGTGGGTTTTGTCGATTACATTTTTTTAAATATAGCGGCCCGTATTAGCCCATATAACATTTTTGCTTGGATCGTTTCAACGTTTAAGCGGTAAATATCGCTTTAACGCCAATTTGTTTTGATCAAATTCTTATCTGTTTTTAAATTATCCCTCGGATATAATCGTTAAAAACATCCCAGGATTTGAAATTTACGTTATCGCACTGGCCACCAAATTTTTTTGTTCAGGTACCTGCCATTTAAAAAGGTTCAAACCCATATGACATTTTGCGTTAACCGTTTTAAAACTTTGTTATTGGGTAAATTATCAACTTTTAATTGATTGCATTTCGCGGGGTTATTGTCTGCTTATGGTGCACACTTTCTTTATTAAGATTCGTTTGTGGTTTAAAAAAACGGCTTTTATAAGCCCATATAACTATAAGGACTTGACTTTAAATACTTGTAGAACTGGGTTATTATTAATATTGTATCATTGGATTAGTTTGATCAAATTCATTTATTGTTGAAATAAACCTGCCAATATTATAATTATATAAATGGATATCCAGGATTTTAATGATTGCAATTAATGGGTATATTGGTTATTTGTTCGTGCACACCTTTTAATTGGGATTTATTTTGGTTGTTTCAATGGAAAGCCGATAAAAAGCCATACAACTGTATGGCCGACCGTTCAATACTTAAGAACTGCGGATTTTCCTTAACTGTATCCGGTTTTGATCATGATTCATTTCTTGTTAAAATATATCATCCGAACAATAGCACATTAATGCCACATCCCAGAATATAATGATGGCATTATACCGGTTATATTTCTACTTGTTCGTCCACTTGTTTTTAATAAATATTCCGTTTCTTAGGGGTTTTTAATAAAATGGCTTAAATATAAGCCCAAAACTAAATGGCTTGACCGTTCAATACTTGTAGAACTGCGGAATATTATTCAACATGCCTTTTTGCTTTGATCTTGATTAATTTCAATTTAAAATATTCCCGGATCAATAGCACATTAATGCCATCCCAGGTTTTAATGATGGCTTATCGCAATTTTGTCTTCTTTAGAAATCAAATTTTTCTTAAATAGATTCGTTTTTGTTTCAATAAAACGGCTTATATAAGTATAACTAAATCTTGACCCAAAATACTTGTAGAACTGTGGTATATTATTAACTTCAACATGCTTTTTTGTTTTTGATCATGATTCATTTCTATTGTTGAAATATATTCTCCGATACAATAGCACGTTAATGTACATCCCAGGGTTTTAATCATTGCATTATCGCAGTATATTGTCTACTTAGAAGTGCACACTTTTCTTAATTAAGATTCGTTTCTAGTGTTTTAATAAAACGGCTTATATAAGCCCATATAACTAAATGGCTTGACCGTTAAATACTTGTAGAACTGCGGTATATTATTAACTTCAACATGCTTATTTGTTTTTGATCATGATTCATTTCTATTGTTAAAATATATCCTCCGATACAATAGCACATTAATGCACATCCCAGGATTTTAATAATTGCATTATCGCAGTATATTGTCTTCTTAGAAGTGCACACTTTTCTTTACTAAGATTCGTTTCTATTGTTTCAATAAAACGGCTCATATAAGCCCATATAACTATATGGCTTGACCGTTCAATACTTATAGAACTGCGGCATATTATTAACTTCAACATGCGTATTTGTTTTTGATCATGATTCATTTCTATTGTTAAAATATATCCCCCGATATAATAGCACTTAAATGGACATCCCAGGATTTTATGGATTGCATTATTGCGTCATATTGTCTTATTGTTCGTGCACACTTCTTTCTATTGCGATTATTCTCTGGTGTTTCAATACAACGCTCGATATAAGCCCATATAACTATATGGCTTGACCGTTTAATACTTGTAGAACTGCGATTTATTATTAATATGTACTTGCCGATTTGTTTTGATCAAGATTCATATCTGGTGTTAGATATATCTCCCGATTATAATAATAATAATAATAATAAAGCTTTATTTAATTTCATACACACTATAAAAAATACGTAAATGACACAACTATTTACTAAAAAACAAAACTGTCTAAAAAAAGCAATATTCACGTAAAAATAAATCTATAAATTCTTATATAGTTAAGATATAAAGTAAAAATTAGAAAACATAAGTGTGTAGAACCCTAATGGGTAAAGCCTCCTCAAAGAATTCCACTTTTCTCTGTCTTCTGCCAAGTTTAGCCATTTTTGACCCTGCCACTGCTGCTATGTCATCCGCCCATCTAGCATGTGGCCGACCTCTCAGCTCTTGTACCCGTGGTCCACACCATTCTAATATCCTTTTTGGTCCATCTGTCTTGTTCGTGTCTAGCTATGTGTCCTGCCCATCTCCATTTTCTTTTTTAATGAAAAATTTAATGCATCTATTATTTTTGTTTTGCTGCAATTTCATGTGTTTCTTACTTTGTCTTTCAATTTTAGCGCTAAAGAGCTCCTTTCCATTCTTCTTTGAGAAGTCTGGATTTTATTTTAGTTTTGCTGTCAAATAACCATGTTTGGCAGCCGTAGGTGAGACAGGGTAAAATTTCACAATCAAATACAATTTTTTTGATGAGACGGCGGTAGTCGTGATTTAAAATCTTTTCAGGCCCAATACTTTTCCATGTAGTGCAATTCTGTGATCTATTTCTTAGCATTTCTTTCTTTATGTAAGGATAACTGTTTGCCTAAATATATACTTATCCACACAAACTCAAGAGGGTATTATTTACTGAAATTTCTTTCCTGTGATGGTTAGTCATGACTTTCGTTTTATCAATATTCATATCTAGTCCTACCTTAGAACTAACTTTGTGGAGATCGTTAATCATAGACTGAATTTCTTTTTGAGGATTCTGAAAATAAAATTATGTCGTCTGCAGAATCTCAGATGGCTAGAAAGTTGCCATTAATATTAATGCCTTGCTGGGACCATGGTAAGTTTCTCATTATATATTCTAGAACACTATGAAGAAATTTTGGGAGAGTGGATCACCTTGTTTAACACCTCTTTTTATGCTGAATTTCTCCTACTCTGTCTAATTTTACTGTGCTTGTGCTATTTCTATATATATATTTAAAAATATTAATGTATTTGGTATCGATGTTTTGCACAGTCAATGCTTCCAGATGCTGTCATGAGATATAGAGTCGAAAGCTTTTGTATAATCTATGAACGCCATATATATGGGTCTGCGAAATTCTAGATATTTTTCGATTACCAGGTCAACTACCTGAATATGGTCTGCTGTGCTATAGCCACTTCTAAAAGCCGGCTTGTTCTGTAGGTTGATGGAGTCAATATCACTTGAGATCTCTTTCAAGCAAGGAAGATGCAAACAGTTTGTATAAACTAGGCAATA
This sequence comes from Lamproptera curius, assembly GCA_029286875.1. Classification (NCBI taxonomy): domain Eukaryota; kingdom Metazoa; phylum Arthropoda; class Insecta; order Lepidoptera; family Papilionidae; genus Lamproptera; species Lamproptera curius. The sequence continues at coordinate 32,141 of JAGSMT010000670.1, forward strand.
AACTTATAGGACGATAATTCCTAATCATCAGCCGAATCTCCTTTTTATACAGTAAGATTATCTCAGATTCTGTCCATTTTTTTGAACAGCTTCTTCGTCTAATATTTTGTTCCAAAGAATCGTAATAGGGATACTAAGAGGTCTTTTTACGCAATTTTGATACATTCGTTTGTGATTCACGTCTGGTCCTGGACTCTTTTCTGTTTTGAGTTTTGTGATATTTTGGAAGACTTCTGGCTCAGTAAATTCTTGAATAGGTTTCGATTTTTGTTTATTTAGAAAGCGCTAGTTGGTGGCAGGTCTTGCTGGCTGTAAAGTTTTGAATAAAATTGTGTTGCTTACATTGATAATTTCCATTCTAGACTTACTCTTTGTAGCGCCTGAACTCTTGAGCTGCTTCACACTTTGTAGTATGGATTGTGTAAGTTTGTGGGAATATTCTTCCGCATTCAAATTTTTGTAAGTCGTTAAAAGGTCAGGTATGTACTTATTGAGAGAATCAACGTAAAGTTTTGAGTTCTCCAAATTGTTTAGCTTGTTGACAAGTTTGAATATTTTTTCTACATTTTTTATTGTTTTACATTTATTGTAGTCTCAGTAGTCTGTGATCTGATCCGAATGAAAATGATGATAATACGTTGTGCTTTGAAAATAAATTTGGTTTTGTTGATAAAATATAATCAATCTCATTTTAGCATTTTGTCGGGGATATCCATGTCCATCTATTCTTAGGTTTAAGTTTAAACAAGGAATTTATGATTTTAAGATTGTATTGCTGGGCGTATTGAATGAGCCTTTCACCTCGAACAGTTCTTTTTCCGCTGTAATCCCAATAACCAACTTTCATGGTCCCTTGTTTTTCCAATTTGTTTTAAATCCCCCATTGGTTATTTTGGACGGAAATACTGGGAACTTGAGGTTTAAAAACCAATGTCTTCGTTCCGCGAGAGGCGGGGGGGGGAAGGACCAAGGCCAGACTCGTAAAACGATGATGTCCCCTTAGATGGGGACTCAGGCGGCGGCTGGGCCGCCCCTTTACCACCCTGGGAATCCGAGGCTAGATGCTCCTGCCTGTGCACGTTTGACCGGGGCCAGCGTTGGCAGATGGCTTACGCACGACCGGGGTCTGCCACATCCGAACACCGCTGGCGGAGTCCGGGTGGGTTCATCGTGCCCGTGGCTTCGATGCGGAAAGGGGCACCGCTGGGTTTTTGGGTGGGTAACCGGGCCCCAGCCCTTCTACAAGGATCAACCCGGGACCCCGGACCTTGGGTTTTGAAAAAAAAAAAAGGTTCGGTGTGGAGGTGTGGAGTTTCAGATCTCCCCATCCGGCGTCCCCAGGTTTGCCGGATGGGCCCGATATGGGGTACCGGCCGCCGGCCGGACGAAACGCAGGGTGCTGCATCTCTGCTCCGTTAAAGGGTGGAGTGTGGCGGGATGCTCCCGGGGGAAAAATTGTGGCGGGCCTCAGACCCCCCTCCCTTACCCCTCTTTTTAAGGGAACGGGATCACCGGTCTTGCAGTCGTCAACCTCGCCGAGCGGATTATGAAAGCAAAGGTATGAAAAAAAAGGTAGAATGTGTGGTGGGGTTGGGGCAAGGGCAAAAACGGATGTTGAATGGAAGTCCCGGGGGGGTATTCTTCGGTGTTGCCCCGGCCCGCCCGGGCGTCTCGGCCTTCGTGGTGTCGTGGATCCTCGCCCTGCCCGGGCAGTGCTGGGTCCTGCCTTTTGGCCGGACCGCGGGCCCTCTCCAAAAAACCGTTGATCTCGGCGTTGTGGTACGTGGGTTGCTCGCAGGCGGCTGGGACACCAGCCGTGGCACCGGGAACCCCCCCCAGGCGTATATGGGTTACCGGTGCCCGGTCCCTGGCGGTGGACTTCCTTTACCCTCCGTGGGGTTAAATATGGACAACTCTCAACAAAAACAAAAATCGAGGACAATGGCGGTTCGGACACCGGAAACCTTTTAAGGTCGTCGAAAGGGGGCCGGACCATGACCCGGCTCTTCGATGGTGAAGGCGCAGGGTTTTTAATTCCTTTGGAAGCGCCGGAGAACTGCCCAAACTCAAATGGGTCCCAGGAGGATCACCCCAAAAAGGTGGTACGCGGAAGAAGAGGGCTCCGCCAGTGCAGGAGAACGTGGGCGCTTTAAAACCTGCCCGCGCGAGATCGCGATCAAATGCGGCCCAAAGCGGTTCGATCTGGTCCGGCAAAAAGAGGCAGGAGCAGGCGTGCGGAAAAGGATCCACGTCGGTGAACCCGGGAAGCGAGGCCGTGGAGGGAGGATGCCTTAACGGGGAGGATAAAGGGAATGGCGCTCAAAATTTGGGCATCATTCCCATTGCCTGAATAGGCAACCTGAAGGGCCATCTGCCAGAATCCCCCAAAAAAACGGTTGGTGGATGTGATGAGCCGCTCCCCCAGTCGGGAAATACGGAGTACTCGGCCGACAAAAACGTTAAAGAGGGGACTCTCGAAGAGGTGCGTCGTCCGGCCTCTTGAACGAAACCGGCGTTAAGGGCCGCGGGTGAAGGGGTTCCCGCTGGGACTGCCAACAGATGTTGACAAATACCGGCCTCATCGTGGACTGGTGGGTATTCCAGGACCGCGGACCGGCCCCCTGCCGGACCCCGTCCTCCACCGGGCCGCCGAAACAGGGCGGCCCCCTACGTTTCCGGCAGTGGTGGGTCCTGCTGCCCCAACTCCTGCCCCGCCCCGCCCCCACCGGCACGGGTGCGTGGGCGCTCCCAAGCCGAAGGACCTGCCCCAAACCTTCCCCGAAAGGAAAGGGGCGGACCCAGGCCAGGACCCGACCGGCGCTGGGCAAGCGGGGCAGCGGCGAACATTCCCGGATGGTGGACTCTGGTTCACGCCAAACCAAGCCGGCGCTGGTCCCTAAAGAAAAAAAAGGATGCAAAACTAAAAGCCCTCCCGTCGTGGAAATAAAACGCGGCCGGGCACAAAAAAGGTCCCCATTGGCATCCTCCGGGTTTAAAAAAAAGTGCAACTCGGGACATTGGAATTTTGGCCTCCGGCCGCCATGCGGAACGGGGCCCAATCCTGTTCCGGGGCCGCCAGCCGGGGCCACCTTGGCGGCTTCGCCAATTGGTTTGGCCAAAAAGAACAATATATCCGGGCCCAAAATGCGGGATCTTGCTTCAGGTCTGGAGATTCTGGAAAGACGGGGTGGCGGGGCGGTGGCAAAAAGGCGCTGGTCACCTCCTGGTCGAATCGCCAAGACCGCACGGGTTTGGTGGGAATGTGCCCTGCCCGGCACCAAAAAAATAATCGATGGTGGGCGCCTCCTTCGTGGTGCTCGGTCAGTGAAACCTTTCGGCGGCGTCCGTCCTCCCTGCCCAAAATCGGCCTGGGGCGGCCCCCGGGCTGCCGCGCGTGCCGCTCCTGGCCGCGGGTAAAGCAGGTTAGGCCGCGCCGCGTTGTATCTTTGGCGGCGGCAAATAAACAGCTGGCCCCGGCGGGGGTGCGGCCTGCGCCCCCCGACAGGAGGCGGATGAATGAGGCCCCGGGGAAGCCGGGTGCCCAACCCTGCTTCGGCGGGACTCAAAGGCCATCGAATAAAGGGCCGCTAACATCCTGCGACAAATCGAACCCTGCCCGGGGCTCAGGACCTCTTGTTTCAGAGCGGCGCGGTGGTCATAGTGCCGTATGTCGGAACCATTACTTCCCCGGCAATAATGGGCCGGGGACCTTCCATCTCGGCGGTGGTCTGGGGACTGCCGGGGTCCCCTCAACCGGGAGGAAAAAAGGTCGGCTTCGTCGGCCCTCTGTTGGGAGAAATTGTTGTCGTTTTCAGCACTTTTCTCCCAACAGATCTCTCCCGACTTCAGAAACCTAGACCATGGGGTCCTGACGTTTTCCGGACCCTTCCCTGTCTTTGTGCGGGGTCTCAACCCAAATCCCGGCGGGTTACCGCCAGACGCCGGGGAAGGACACTATGGCTCCTGGAGGTCGGCTGTCATCTTAAACGGGGGTTCGGTAAACACGTGTCGAGCCCGGGCGGGTCGTCTTGATGATCTTTCGCCAGCCCCCGGCCCCAATCAAGCTGGAAGGTGGTGACGGGCGTCGAGACCCTGTCGGATCTTTACATCGATTCGGGGTCTCCGCCTCAATTTACGGCCCTGGCCGGACCCGGGCGCGGCATGGCCCTCGGAGCGGCCGGACTGCTGAAGGGGCGGCAATAGTGCGTCGTGGGTTCTGCGCCCAACATTGTCGATGTGGAAGGGAGCCAAGGCTCCGGGACCAATGACACAGGTTGTGCGCGTCGGTTTCCCGGGGCGTCCCTCAAACGCCTTCTGGTGGAATCCAGGGTGGCGATGCGCGAGGTGCATCGTGGCCCCAGCCAAACACCCGTTGTCGGGGACGACGGCGCAGGACCGCCCTGGGGCCGGGTGCTCGCCCTCTTTCGCGCGGATGGCTCTCAAAGTGGGAAAAGGGGGCGTCGCCCGGCTAGGGAGAAGTAGCGGCGCTGGACGGTGATCGTGGGGGCGGCCCTATAAAATGGGATGGAGACTGGGTCCACCCCCGTCGAAATTGGGGCCGCAGGGCCGGGATGCCCGGCTTTATTCAGCAAACACCCCCAGGTCCCAAAATGGCGGGGGTGCCCTTCCGGAGCCCGAAGTGGGAGGGTTCTGCCAAACCCTTTTAAAAGAGGGAAACAGCCTCGTATACCGGGAGGGCGTCGCGGCCCTCGCCCTGGAGCCCGGTGGGGACGATTTCTCTGGTCTGGCCGCCCCAACCCTGGAAACCGGCGCCGTCTCCGGAGGCTCCCGGGCGGATCGCCTCCCCGGGGGTCGTCTTTGGACGAGTGGGGTTTCAGGGTGGGCGGCCCGCATCGCCAGCACCTCCTCCCCTGGCCGGGTGGGGAGGCCTTCCGCAGGGGTTGCCTCCCTGCAAAGGGGGTTGACCGGAGCTTCCCTTGTTTTCGGGCATCACACGAGGGTTCCCCGGGGTTGGGCCCCGAATTTAGCTTCAGGGACCCCATCGAGGGGTTGTCCGGTTAAATTGGGGGGAGTTCCCGGGGTCGGTGTTGGGACCGCTTCTGTGGAACTAGGGATTGGGTGCACGTGGCGGCGCATCGGGGGTTCGCTGCGTTCGCGGACAACCCCTCTCCCGCCCGTGGCACCAATTTTCCAGGGCGCGTTCTCGCCCTCCGGGGTCCTCTATTTGGCGCTCCGGCTGGACAAATTGGGTCAAAGGTCCGGGCCCTCTTTTCGGGCCTCGGAACGCGCCACCTGCGGACCCCTTATCGTTTGCGGCGTCCGCGTCGACGTCAACCGACAATAAAGTATCTCGGCGGTCCCGCCGCCGATGGGTCGCCATTTTGGCGCCCGCGTTGGGGGCGCGGCCTCCGGCAACTTCCCCAATACGGAGGACCCACGCTCCTGGCCGCCACGCCGGGGTATTGGGTCCATGGCCCTTGCAGGGCACCCGGTGGGCCCCTCAAAAGGAAGTACGGCTGTAAGAAAACCCGGGTGTTGGCGATCCGGCCGTCAGGGCTCCGGACCATCCCGGGCCAAAGCGCGTGCCTGGGCTCCCTTGCCCGGGCCTAATGCAGAAATCCTCGCGTCACTGTTTTCTGGCGCGGGGGGGTCTCAGGGCGGGCCAACCCGGAAGAAATAAGGGGCGCAGGGTCGCTCCTTGCAATACAGGAGTGGGAGCTGCGGCTGGGCACCCCAGGCCCGGTCAAACCATAAAAATACGCCCGTTCTAAGGGGGCGAAAAGGGCCGGCTCCCCTAACATTCCCCGCGACGCAGTTCTCTCGGGACAGGCTGTTTCGGGGTACCTGTGCCGCTGGCCGGCCAAAACCTGAAGAATGCCACCACTGTGGCGTATTGGCCGAGACGGCCCAACCGCTGGAAAGGTGCGCCTGGGTCGGAAACGCCGGAGGCTGCGGGGTCGTGGGCCGACCCGCTTTCCGTAGTGCGGGATGCTCGAGGAAAGGTCGTGGGGGCCGCCTTCTTTCTGCGGAGTGTTTGGGGGAGGCCGGGGAAAGGGACAGGGGCCGGGCGCCGGCTTCACGGAAGCCAGGGCGCCGGGTGGCGGCGCGCAGCCTTTGTGGCCCTGGGCGGCCGGCAAGGGTGCCCCCCCGAAGAAAGGGGGGGCCCCGGCTTTTTTCCGGCCCGCCTCGCTTGGGTGTCCCCCCCGGAAAAAGGGCCGAGGCCACGTCGCGCCAGGGTCGCCGGACTGTAATCAGTGCCCGCGGCCCGGCACACGACATGAAAAGACCCGTTGGTTTTAGTGGGTATACCGGCCGCTCCTCTTGGTCCGGGGCCCCCCCATTCCCTCACGGCGGGGAATCCTTGTTTTCAACGGCAAAAAAAAAAAAAGGTTGGTTAGGTTGGGTTCCCGTGCATACGGCGTCAAACCCACGGTGCCTTTCCCGTGGCCAGTGGGGGACTCAAATGGCCGTCAATAAAAGCCACCTGGCATCCTCAGGGGCTGAGAAATCAGGACCCTTGTTGAGATGGGGGTGGTCATTCAAAAGGCCAGGTCCGGAACCATTTAGCCCCCGCTACGGCGGGCTTTTACGGCCGGGTCCAAACCGCAGGGTCCCCCAACCAGGAGGAAAGGTCCAGGCCGGGCGTGGGAAAAGGGTTGTTTAAACCTTTTCTCCCAACAGTCTCTGCCGCAGGCCCCTGCCGATTTCACATGTTCTTGGACCCTTCCCTTTTCCGGGGTCTCCGCCAAATCCCGGCAACCCCTGCGGCAACGCGCGGGGGCCTAAGGAACCTGGGGGCGGGCTGTCGGTCTTAAACGGGTTCGCTAAACACGTTTCGAGCCCAGGGCGGGTCGATTGATGTTATCGTTCGCTAGCCCGCCCTGGCTCGCCGAATACAGGGCTGGAAGGTGTTGACGGGCGTCGAGACCTGTCGGATCATCGATATATCCGATTCAAGGGTCCGCCCTCTGGACACTATACCGGCCCTGGCCGGACAGGACGACGGCCCGGTGGCGCCTCGGAAGCCTGGACCAAGGCTGCTGAAGGAGGCGCAATAGTGCGTCGTGGGTTTCTGCGCCCAATATTGTCGATGTGGAGGGGCTGGCTCCGGGACCAATGTCGCAGGTGTGCGACGCGTCGATATCGCCAACGTCTCCTCCCTAAACGCCGGGTGTACTGGTGGAATCCCAAATCGCCGCGATGCGTAAGGCTTGCATCGCGGCGCGGCGCCATCACCGTTGTCGGGACGACGGCGCGAGACCAGCCCTGGAGGCCGTGCTCGCCTCTTTCAGCCGCAAAGGATGGCTCTCAAAGTGGGAATAGCCGGGGCGATCGCCGCGGCTAGAGAGAACTGTTGGCGGCGCTGGACGTGATCCGTGGGGCGGCCTACAAATGGTAATGAACGAGGCTTCGTCTTTGGGCCCCTCACCGAGTCTGGCGCCGCAGTTGGTGCGCGATCGCCGAGGCTTTATTCCCACGCAGGAGCACGGCACCTTCGATGGTCCCAAATGGCCGGATGAGGTCGACCCAGTTCGGAGCGCCGAAGTCAGCCGGGAGAGTTCGGTGCGGCCCTTCTTAAAATGAGGGCAAACGCACCGCCCCGGCGATGGCATTCGGGACGCGCGCGCTGCCTAGGGGACGCCCTGGAGCCCAGAGTGAGACGATGTTCTCTGCCTGTCTGGCTCAAGCCTTAATACAGAGGTGGAAGACAGGCAGCTCGTCCTCATCCAAAGGGGGCGTCCAGCGGACTCGCCCTCCGCCTACAGGCCGATCGTGCTGTTGGGATGTGGGAAAACTCTTTGAGAAATCGTGGCGCCCGCATCGTCCAGCACCTGGACGTCGGTCCAAATCTGGCGGGTGGCGGTATGGCTTCCGCAAAGGCCGGTCGACCGTCCACGCGGTGCTGCGGTCAGGTCCCTGACGCAGGATGCGGTGTCCCGGGTGAGGGTGTTTTGGCGGTGTCACTCGACATCGCCAGCACGTTCAACACCCTCCCTGGGCCTGCATAAAGGCACTCCGATACACGGGTGCCTCCTACCTGCAAAAGGTGATCGGGGCCTACCTGTCGCATCGACGTGTCGAGTTCCCGTGCCGAGATGGGCTCCGGACCATCGAGTGTCGTGTGAGTTCACGGGTCGGTGTTGGGACCGCTTCTGTTGAACGTTGGTTTTGACTGGGTGCTACGTGGCGGCAATATCGAGGTGTCGACGTCACTTGTTACGCGGACGACACCTCGTCCCGCCGTGGCACCAATTTTCCTGAGGGCTGCGATTCTCGCCACTGCCGGGGTCGCTCAAGTAATTGGGCGCATCCGGCGGCTGGGACTAGAGGTGGCGCTCGAAAAATCCGAGGCCCTTTACTTTTACGGGCCTCCGGACGCCCACCTCGGACGCCCACATTATCGTTTGCGGCGTCCGCGTCGACGTCAAGCCGACGATGAAGTATCTCGGCCTAGTCCTAGACCGCCGATGGAAGTTTTGCGCCCATTTGAGCGCCTCGCGCCTAAAGTGGCGAGCAGCGGCAGTCTCGGCAGACTGCTCCCCAACACCGGAGGACCAGCAGCTCCTGTCGCCGCCTGTACGCCGGGGTAGTTGGGTCCATGGTCCTGTCAGGGCACCCGTGTGGGCCGACACCCTCAAAGAAGTACGGCAATTTGAGAAGAACCCAGGGTGTTGGCGATCCAGGGCCGTCGGGCTACGGACCATATCCGGCGAGGCGGCGTGCCTGATGGCTGGCTCCTTGCCCTGGGACCCTGAACGAGAAATCCTCGCGTCACTTTTCTTCTGGCGCGAGGCGGGTCTCGGGCTGTACGCCAGCCCGGAAGAAATAAGGGGCGCAGATGAATGGTGCGCTCCTTGCAATACAGGAGTGGGAGCTGCGGCTGGAGCACCCCAGCGCCGGCCGTCAAACCATAAGCCATAGCCGCCCGTTCTAAAGTGGTGGCTAGAAGGGACACGGCTCCCTAACATTCCGCGCGACCAGGTTCTCTCAGGACGCGGCTGTTTCGGGAGGTACCTGTGCCGCGTGGCCGTGAGGCCCACGGAGGTGCCACCACTGTGGCGTGATGTGCTGAAGAGACGGCCCAACACGTGCTGGAAGGTGCCCAGCCTGGGTCGAGCAGCGCCGAGGCTGCGTAGTGTCGTGAGGGCACGACCTTTCGCTTCCTGCCGTAGTGCGCAGGATGCTGAGAGCGAAAGGTCGTGGGGCGCCGTCGCCTTCTCTGCGAGGACGTGATGGCCGGAAGGAGGCCTGCGGAAAGGGACAGGAGGCCGAGGCGCCCTGGCTATCCGCAGAAGAGGCCAGGGCGCCGAAGAGTGGCGCGCGCGCAACCTTCCTGACACTGAGCCCTGGGCGGCTGGCAGAGGTGCCCGCCGCAGAGAAGGCTCAGAGGAGCCTCGTGCTGTTTGTTCCGGCACGGCACACAAGCGACGTTCCGGGTGTCCCAACACACCGGAGGAAAAGGCCCGAGAGGCCACGTCGCGCGGGTCGCCGAAGACTGTGATCGGTGCCCGCAGGCCCCGGCTCAGCGACGAGAAAGGAACAACCGTTGGTTTTGGTGGTATACCAGCACTCCATCTTGGTCCGGGGCCCACATATCCCCTGCCCCCTCACTTTGGCGGCGAATCCGTAAGCTGGATTTTCCAGCAGCAAAAAAAAAAAAAAAAAAAAAAAGGTTAGAGTTAGATTGCGGACTGCCCCATAGTCGTTTGCGGCGTCCGCGTCGACGTCAAGCCGACGATGAAATATCCTCGGCCTGTCCTAGACCGCCGATGGAGGTTTTGCGCCCAGTTTGAGCGCCTCGCGCCCTAGAGTGGCGAGCAGCGGCAGCTCTCGCAGCTGCTCCCCAACACCGGAGGACCCAGCAGCTCCTGTCGCCGCCTGTACGCTGAGGTCGTCAGGTCCATGGTCCTGTACAGGGCACCCGTGTGAGCCGACACCCTGTGGTGGCTAGAAAGAGGACACGGCTCTCTAACGTTCCGCGCGACCAGGTTCTCTCAGGACACGGCTGTTTCGGGAGGTCACCCTGTGCCGCGTGGCCAGTCAGGACCTGACAGAGTGCCACCTGTGGCGTATGTGCTGAGACGGCCCAGACGCGCTGGAAGAGTGCCCAGCCTGGGTCGAGCAACGCCGAAGCTGCGTAGTCGTGGGGCAGACCTTTCGCTTCCTGCCGTAGTGCGCAGGATGCTAGAGAGCGAAAGGTCGTGGGGCGCCGTCCTTGCTTTTGCGAGGACGTGATGGCCCGGAAGGAGGCCGCGAGAAGGGACAGGGAGGCCATGAGGCGCCCTGGCTATCCGCAGAGAGAAGGCCAGGGCGCCGAAAAGTGGCGTAGCGCGCAACTTCCCCGACACTGAGGCCCTGGGCGGCCGGCAAGAGGTGCCCGCCGCCCAGAGAAGGGCTCAGAGGGGCGCCGTGCTGTTTGTTCCGGCACGGCGCCTAGCGACCTTCGGTGTCCCAACACACCCGGAGAGAAGAGGCCAGAGGGCCACGTCGCGCCAGGGGCCGCCGATGACTGGTAATCAGTGCCCGCGGCCCCGCACTGCTGACTATGAGAAAGGAACAACCGTTGGTTTTTAGGTGGTATACCGGCGCTCCATCTTGGTCCGGGGGCCCCATATCCCCGCTGCCCCTCACTTTGGCGGCGGATCCTCAACTGGATTTTTCCAACGGCAAAAAAAAAAAAAAGGTTAGGTTAGGTTCCCCGAACAGGTTCCCGCTTTGTCGTAGCGGTGGGGCTCAGTACCTGCGGCTTCCTGGGTTGGCCGCGGGAAGCTAGAGGAACCTGGCCGGCCTGAGTGTAAGGCCGGCCGTGGAGGAAGGCTGCTCCAAGCGGGCTGAATAAAGCCGCTTTGGATGCCTCTAGGAGGATGCGAGGACGGGTTGCAGGAGGTGGTGTGCCGCCCTTCCTGTCTCTCGCACCAAGGGAAGTCTGGGGGAAGAGGGTGTCGGATTCCGTGGCGCTCTCCCTATCCTCCGCGACTCGAAGAGCCACCGCTGATGCGGTGTGGAGGAGCCGTGGAGGAGGGACATTCGGCATGGGTCGTCGATCTCTTCTCCTTCTACGGCCGAAATGGAGCTAACGGCGGAGCTTAACATCGGGCCGCCGCTGGGGCTGGGGTTTGGTCCTTGCGTGGTCAGGGAACTCCGGCTCCCATGGCCTGGTAACAGACTCGGTCTGTTACTTCGGGGCCGAGACGAACGCTGGTTCCGCGCCCCGAGGAACGATGGCCTAAGGCCGAGATGAATGCTTCGGCGGCCAGCGCGATGGGTTGCAGATAGTGCAAAACGTTCCTGTGACCCCCCTAAAACGTCAGAAAGGAACAACGTGGTGGTTTTAGTCGGTTGCCGGTCCGACTAACCCGTCTTTCCCCGCGAGGACGGGTGTGCGTAGCATTTCCCCGGTAAAAAAAAAAGGTTCAAAGTGGAATAGCCAGGGCGATCGCCCGCGGCTGGGGAAGGTGTTGGGGCGCGCGTGAATCCGTGGGGCGGCCCTATAAAATGGTAATGGCGGGCCGTCGGCACTCACGAGTCTAGCGCCGCGAATGAACGATCGGACTTATTCCACAGCGAGAGGGCACGGCACCTTCGATGGTCCCAGAATGGCACGGATGAGGTCGACGGTCCGGAAGCGCAGAAGTCAGCCGGGAGAGTTCGGTGCAACCCTTCTAAAAATGAGGGCAACCACCGCCCGGGTGATGGCATTCCGGGACCGCGCTCGCTGGCCCTAGGGACCCTGGCCCAGAGTGAGGACGATGTTCTCTGCCTGTCTGGCTCAACCTTAATACCAGAGGTGGAAAACGGCGAATCGTCCTCATCCAAAGAGGGGGCATCCGGCGGACTCGCCCCTCCGCCTTTCGGGCCGTTGGGCGCGATGTGGAAAACCCTTTGAGGAGAATCGTGGCGGCCCGCATCGTCCAGCACCGGAGCCACGTCGGTCCAAATCTGGGGGTGGATAGGTTTCCGCAAGGGCCTCGACCGTCCACGGGTGTTGCGGGTGGCCCCGACGCAGGATGGGTGTCTCGGGGGTGAGGGGTTTTGGCGGTGTCCTCGACCATCGCCCGCATTCAACACCCTCCCCGGGCCTGCCAAAAGGAGGCGCTCCGGCCACGGGTGCCCCCACCCGCAAAGGGGTGATCGGGGCCCACCTGTCGCATCGACGTGTCAGTTCCCAGGCGAATCCCGGACCATCAAGGTTCCGTGGGGTTCCACAGGGTCGGTGTTGGGACCCTTCCGGAAACGTTTTTTGAAACTGGGGCCAGTGGCGGTTCGAAGGGTTTCGACGTTCTTGTTCGCGGACGACCCTCGTCACCGCCCGTGGGCAACCTTCCAGGGGGGGATTTCGCCACCGGGGCCGCCGGATTGGGCGCATCCGGCTAGGACCAGGGTGGCGCTAAAACCGGGCCCTTTCCACGGGGCCTCGGAAGCGCCCCTCGGACGCCCACATTTGGTTTGGGCGTCCGCGTCGACGTCAAGCCGACGATGAAGTATCTCGGCCTGGTCCCAACCGCCGATGGGTTTTGCGCCCATTTTGAGCGCCTGGCCCGGGTGGCAGGCACGGACCTCCAGACTGCCCCCAACACCCGGAGGACCCAGCGGCTCCTGTCGCCCCCCACCGGGTCAAGGTCCAGGTCCCGGGGCCAAACCCGCGTGGTGACACCCTCCGGAGGCACAGCAGTGCTGAAGAAACCCAGGGTGTTGGCTCCGGGGCCGGCCGGCCAACCATCTCCGGCGGGCGGCGGCCCGATGGCTGGCGGCTCCCGCCCTGGGACCTAGACGGGAAATCCTCGCGCCACTCTTCTTTCTGGCAGGAGGCGGGGTCTCGCCCAGGCCGCCCCCAGAAGAGAAAGGGGCGCAAGAGAATTGCGGCCCCTTGGCCCAAACCCAGGGTAAGTTGCCGGCTGGAGCACCCCGCCGGCCGTCATCGTAAATTTAACCGCCCCATTAAAGTGGGGTGGCTTAGAAAGGGACACGGCTCCCCAACATTCCGCGCGACGCAGGTTTTCCGGGACACGGCTGTTTTGGGAGGTACCCGGTTGGGCGTAAGGAGGAAACCCGGGGGCCACCCGTGGCGTTGGCTGAAGAACGGGCCCAACCGCGTTGGGAAGGTGCCCAACCTGGGTCGAGCAGCGCCGAGGCTGGTGTAGGCGCCGGGGCCGGACCTTTCGCTTCCTGCGGGAAACCGCAGGATTCTTTAGAAGCGAAAGGTCGTGGGGCGCCTCCTTGCTTTTTTGCGGAGGACTTGATGGCCCGGAAGGAAAGGCCGGAAAAAGGGACAGGGGGGCCGAGGCCTTTGGCTTTTGGGAAGAAGGCCAGGGCCCGGGAAGGTGGGCGCAACCCCCCTGACCTGGGCCCCTGGGCGGGTGGCAAGAGGTGGGCCCCGCCCAGAAAACCAGAGGGAGCGCCTTGCTGTTTGTTCCGGCACGGCGCCAAAACGCCGGGTTCGAACCCCCCGGAAGAGAAGAAGGCCCGAGGGGCCACGTCGCGCCGGGCCGCCGAAGACGGATCGGTGCCCGCGGCCCCGGCTCAGCGACAAGAGAAAGGGAACAACCGTTGGTTTTGGTGGTATACCGGAACCCATCGGTTCCGGGGGCCCCTATCCCCGCTGCCCCCTCACTTTGGCGGGGAATCCGTTGGTTTTTCCAAAAGGTTGGGGGTTCTTCCAAGCGGCTCTCGTTACGGGCCGGGTTAGGAAAGCCGGTTCCCGTAAGCTAGTGTTTGCGGCGGGTTTTTTGGCCGAGGCGGCTCTCGTTCAAAGCCGTAACCAAGTGAGCTAGTATTGTTGGTCGGTTTTTTGGACTGCAATTTAAAGCCTCTTACGGTTGGCTTTGGAGGTAAGTTAGTGTTGTTTTTCTTTTTTCCGACCCGGGTTCAGCTCAAATAAAAAGGTAGAATCCGACCGGATGCAACAGCTGCTGGGGAGGGGAAAACGTTCCCAAAACGTGACGTCGGAGGGAACAAAATCCCGAAGAACCGACTGCGTCCGATGCATAACGGGATCCCCAAAGTGGAAAACTTTCCCGGAGGGGGTTCCCCCTGCCCCGATAAGGATAATTGAAGTCACAAAGTCTGGTTGAAGCGGGTGGAGGAAAATGTCTTCTCCCAATGTGGAGGAAACCGAAAGCTAGTGTGGGCGACATGGGCCCCGTGCCCATGTCCAAATGGCAACAAAAACTGAAGGATGAAAGGAAAAAGTTGAAGTCCCGGTTGCGTCTTCCGCAAGAAATGTAAATTAAAAGGGGCCCCAAACGCCCCGAAGGAAACAGACATTGAGGGCAGACAATACTCGCCTACGCAAGGAGGTGGGGAATACCGGGATGCGGAGGTTGCACCCGTCGTGAATTACGAAAATGAAGGGGGCCAAAAAACCTCCTGCTCCAATAACAGGAGGCTGGTAGCCCTCGGTGGTAAACCGACAAAATCCCGCTCTGTGCCAGAGCCGTAAGCCAAATGATCAAGCCGGTTTGGCCAAACGGAGGAACGTCTGGGCAACGCCCGTATCATCCGACCACAAATTGGCGCAAGAAAAGAAACGGATTTTCGAATTTACGTCTTCACCGGTTTGCAAAAAAGGCCAAAGGTTGGCAAAATGGTTGGAAAAGACCCGGTTCCGGCATTGCCTTATCCCACGGGAATGCCAGCTGTCGGGTCAATGGTGGAAGGTGGAAGCTAAACTTCCCTGGACCAAAGTTGTGAAAAAAGGAAAGGCAAATCGGGGCTGAAAGGCTGCGGAAAGGAAGGCAACAAAGCCCCGAGGCTGGGCAACTTTGCTGAATCCGGAAACATTTGGAGGATGGGTCACCATCCCACTATTTTGAAAAAGCAAGCAGGAACCCTTCTTGAAAACGAATCCATCCCTCAAAATTGGAAGACGCCACTGGATCCAAATTTGAGCTCCCCAAACACGGAGGGGTCCTGAAAAGGCTGATATACTGGCAAAGTTAAGAGACGCCCTAGATGGCCAAGCCAGAGTCATCAGGCCCTCGGTTTGTTGGACAAAGAACCCAAGTTGGGCGACTCTGCTGGCCAAAGGAGAAGATTGCCGCTGCAGGTGGGGGAAATTGTTCCATGGGACAAGGGTTGAAATTCGCCGGGCCAAAACAAGGGGCCAGTTGGCCAAGGCCCTTAGCCGGGGCAGTCGGGCCTGCCCCCACGGCGCCGAAAGGAGCATCAGATACTGCACAAGGGATCCCTGTTGACTGCCCACCGGGATGGCGGCGGCCAATTCGCGATTGGCCTGGCGGAAGAACAGGGTGAAAGGATCTCGAGGACCCAAAAATCCAAGGGCCTTTCAAATAGGCGAAAAACTAGGTTTGGATCCGGCCGCTCCAGTCCCGAGACCCTGGGTCCACATTCCCTTGACAAAGTGGTTAGGTTTTTCCCGGCATCGTCCGGTCCAAGGCCCTCCTATAATGACTTCCGGGCCTTTCTCGGTGACACAAGATGGACGAAGGGTCCGCCAGTCACAGATAACGACCAAGGGGCGATCCGCCGCCTGAGGGTGGGGGGCGGGCCCGGCCCGGATGGTGGCCCGGACGGGTCCTTACCCTTTCACTGGAGGGATCGGGACCAGCCGCCATTTATTGGATGGTTTGCGCCAGGGCCGGTTCCAAGGGGAAGGAAAAGACTTGCCTTTGAAGGGATGGGCGATCGCCTGGCGGTCCTCCAGCTTTGGCCCTGGATTACTTGGATGAAGGGAAAAATATTCGAAAAAACCCCTCTCGTCTCATCAAACATCTGGAAGAGGTTGGACCCCGCCTGTTCCTGATGCGAGTATGGCTTCAGGGGCTGGAGGTCCACCATCGATGCGCTAAGGCACCCAAAGATAGCGTAAGGGCTGGGGAATTGGGAGACGTGGTGCTTTCCGTCCGTTGGACCTAAAGAATGCCTTCCAGTTCACCCGAACAATCGGAGGAAGCACTACGATATTTTGGTCCCCCGACCGCAGGGTTCATTGGGTTATCTCATCGATCGATCCAATCATCTGGGAGGGACCGGCCGGCCTCTGCCCTTGCGATGGAAACTGGAGTTCCAAGGGCCTGTGCTGGGCCCCCTCGAATATGGGGTTTGGCGTACCGCCGGGTCCCACTCCCAAGGGCCGGCGTTACCGCGGATGATACCCTCGCCCAGCCCAAAGGGGTTTCGGAGGTTCTTAAAGGTGAAACAATGGCAAACACAACCATCCAGGGTATTCAAAACTGGGACTGAGGGTCTCCTTGGAAAAAGTCTGAGGCATATTCTTCCACGGGCCAAAAACTGCCTTCCCTTAATGCCCATTTCCCTTTAATGGGTGGGTTACAGGTTGGGACCAAAATAAATTTGGGCCCAATCAGGAATAGAGGTGGAACTTCAACGCCCACTTCAGAGATGGCTCCCAAAACTTGTTAGGCGGCAGCTGGCACTAGCCCCCACTTGGAATTCTTAGGCCAAGCCCTTACCTTCCAAAAACTGCCTAAACATTATCAAAGATGGCTATACGGGGCCCCCCATCTGGGCGGAAAAACCAAACAAGAGGAACAAAAGTACCGGCAAAACGCCCAAACGCGGTACGATCCGGACAATAAGGGTATCGAAGGGTCCTGGACGGCGGCACCCCCTGGCTGCAGATCCGCCCTGGCATATATATGCTTTTTCCGTCGCTGAGCCCCGGCGAAACATGCGGAAAGGCCACGTCCCAAGGGAAATGCCCAAGGCCGCACGGCAGACAAAGGGCTTAATAAAAAGTGGGAGGAGCTAATAACCCGGGGCCAGGCGTCCACGGTCGAAGCGATTCGTCCCTCATCTGAAACAGGGGACCGGGCACGGTGGGCCCTTCATGGCCGTTTTGGTGCAGGTCCTTACCGGACATGGATGCTTCGGAGGTACCTACACCGGATAGCAGGCAGAGAACCGAACCGGCCTGTCGGAATCGTTGGGACGATCAGCGTCATACTCCAGTGGTTCAACGTCCCTTGGAGACCCCACTGGTTCCAATTGATTGGGTCGAATCTTGGACCTTAAACGGTAGGTTGAGGCAATGTGTGCCAAGAAAATATGGGAGGCGGCTGTAAGTTTGGTGGTGGCCGACGAAAGAGATGGCAGAGCGGAACGCGGGGCGCCGCCCGCCGCTGGATCGTGCCGAAGAAAAGGAGGGAAACGAAAACCTTATGCCCCCTTCCCCTCCGAACCGACTCCAATTATTCCGGACTAAGAGGACCCGATACCGGATAATTCTTTAAACCTGAAAATCACCGAGACATCGTGGCAGCTTATACATAATCCCGCGATGTCTCAAAAAGAGGGTTCCCGGGGTTTAGTGGGTAGTCGAGCCAACCGGGGAGGTCCCACCCGTGGTAAATGCATTCTCCGGAAAACAAAAAAAAAAAAAACCTTTTCCGCTCTTTTTACTTTTTTTTGTCATTTAATTTTTATTTTTAATTTGGTTTTATCTTTACTTTTCTTTTTTGTTTATTTTTTTTTTAATTATTTATCTAATTACAACTTTACTTTTTAAGTCTAGTTTTTAATTCTTTTTTTAACCTTTCCAGGGTAACAATTCCTTGGTAAATTCCAATTATGAGCCCCTTATTTTAATCATATTTCTTATTTTGATTTCCACATTTTTTCTTTTGTCTCCTTATCTTGTACTTTTCTTTATATCTTATCATATCTTAATCTTTTCTTTCTTGATTAACTCTACCGCCTTTGCTACTTAATACTACTTATTTTAATTATAGAATACATATATAAACATTATTATGTTCTTATTATTAATGCTATTTTTTGTTTGCATTTTTATTCTTTGTTGCTGGGCCCTTGCAAAAGGCTTTATTTGTTCTTTATTAAAGGTGGGTTCTCTTCCTTTCTTTTCATTTCCACTCTCGATGGCAGGTTCTGTCGGTCATTGGAATATTGGGACCCGTCCAGAAATGGGATTTGCGGGCCTCCCCATCCCTTTCCAACCGGGTTTGTCCGGCATAAGCTTGGGAGATTTCCAAACCCCCTTGCCCTGTTAGCCTCCCGTTGGACTGAGCTCCAGTCTCCACCGCACGGCCGCGTCGACCGCATTTGGGGAAGAAAACGGTGGTCGAGGCTGTTGGTTTCCAATTAGTAGCGCCGGTTCCACTGTCAATTGGACCCTGCCGAATCCTTTTGACGAATGAAACCGGACCCCTTTCGTATCCGGCCGTCCTTTTGAAGAGGGCCCTTCCCGCGAAAGGTCCGCCTTCGTTTTCCCTCCACACCCCGGTTTCCTTTAATCCAGTAGAGGGTCCAAAGAGGTCGCCCCGGATTTCCCAGTTTGGCGGATATCCTCGCCTCTACGGCCAGGGGTTGAAGTTCCTCCTCCAGTGTCTTGGGCGGACCGGGTCAATGTATATTTTGCAGTTTCGTGCAGGATGTTGAAGTGCTACTTCGACGGCCCCTCGGAGGCCAGTAGTTCCGCCTTTAGACGGTGCAAGTCTCCCCAACTTTGGTTTTCCTTTGACTTGGTTTCTGCGGCACCGTCCCAAATGGGCAAGCGCCGACTTTTACCTTCTTTTTTACTTCCGTCCGGAAGATCTTAAGGACGGAAGTATCTTTAAGTTCCCGGGCCCTCCAACAAACGGAATTCCGGCCCTTGTTCCGGGCCGGATGGGGTTGATATAGGGAACGGGACTCCAAGCCCCGGTCCTTATCACTGCCTGGGGAAGGCCCTTTTTACCTCGTAAAGGTGGCCCCTTGAACCCCTGAGGTCCGGGAAGAATCCCACGAGCTAAAACAAAGTTTGAAGAAGACCGTCCTGTAATGCCCTAATAATCTTCTGCACAAGCCGGTTTACTGGTTGAGGCGCCTCCCACCTGGGACCTTCTTCGGCCGGGGCCCAGGGCTCCGGGCTAAAGGACGACCGGTTCACCCGGCGGTTATCGTCCTGGTGATCTCCGGGTTAGGCCCCAACTCAATTTCTGCCTTTTATTAATTTTGTATAAAGGTTCCTGGACCTTTGCAGACGTTTTAAGTGGTTTTAAATTCCTTATAGTTATTGGGCCCAGAACCTTCAGCTCTTGGACCGTCTGCATTTCCCACCATGCAGAAATGGGGAATTGTTATTTAAGTTTTTGGTTAGCAACCAAGCTTTTGGGTTTTTTCGGGCAAATTTTGGTTTATTTTTTCTCCCGCTCTGCCCGAGCCGAGGACCGCTTCCCTTTCTTTCAGGTCTATTTGATCCCCGGAAAACACCAGAACGATATCATCCCAAAAGCCTTGCAAAAACGCCTCTTCCAAAGCTTACCAGAAGGGTTGAGCAGGGTTCCAAAACGTTGGGCCCCGATAGACCCTCAGCATCCCTTTGGTGGTGGTCCTGGACCATTCTTTTCTTCCCGCAAACCCCACGCGAATTTTCTATCTTGGAAGATAGCTGTCTGCCCAAGTCGCCCAGGTTTACCCAAATTTGGTCTCCGCCAGCCGAATCTTTTGGCCGGGCCACCAAATTGTCGGCCGCCTCTGGCGCCAGGACGGGACTTCAGTCGTTTTTTCGACCAACGGATTCGACATGTTCCCCAGATCATAGAGAGCGTCCCGGTTGACTTTTGAGGCGGAATAAATTGGTTTCCATGCTGGTGGCCGGTAGACGACCACTTGATACGCCGCAGAAGCATTTTCCAATTTTGCCCAGGACTGGCAGAAGACCAATGGGTCGGTAGGACTTGGGATGCGGGCCCTCCCGGCTTTGCAAGAAACACCACCGTCGCCTCCTTCCCCTGGGGGGGTGCAAAGCGTTCGCATTCGCCGAAAGAGGTCGGGGAAGGGTGATTAAGCCATGCATATGTCTGCAGTGAGTCCGTCGTGTCCAGGGGCCTTTTAGGGTTGGGAAGCTCGATGCTGACAATTTCGCTCCTCCCAAAGGTTGGCCGTATCATGCGTCCCCTCTATTCAACTTTTTCACCTCCCTCTTTCCAGCTTTGGGGTCCCTTTGTCGCCTCCCAACCCATCTTCCGATAGAATATCTCCGGGACCCTGGCCGACTCTTGTCTCCCCAGGTTTCCCACCGACGATGGGAGTTCTTCGTGCCGGCTGCTGTTCTGTTTTTATCACCCCTGAGACTCCATCCCCATCGACTCCCTATCCTGCTTGAGCCGGTCCTTCCAGCAAATTTGAGCCTTCCGCGAGGCCGGGCCCCTTTGGCCGGGGAAATTTCCGTCCGCAACCTCCTCCTTGACTTGCGCCGCACATGAATGCGGCGCCGGGCCTAAGAACCTCCCTCGGGACCATTCGGGCCCTCTTCCACCGGGCAATCCCTTCCTCCCTCTCTTCATTAGGAATACCTTCCCGAACATTCAATACTATTAGTGAATTTTGAAATAATTACGTCCAAATGTTCGGGTTTTTAAATTTTGTACAGTTTTAATGTGATTTGTTTCGGTCAAAGACGTGTGGGTTTCTCCGAAACTCCCCAAGTTTCCTTTTATTGTAAACTCAATCGGAGCTTTGGACACCCAACCGATTTTCCAGCCCTAATGGAAGGACCGTTTTGTGGTCCGAGCCCGGTCTCATCGGAGAGTTCCAGTTTGAATTTTGGGAGTAGGAGCTGTCGAGCACGTCACGTCCACACAGCTTCTGGGAACAATCCCCCTTCTTGGGGTGTCGAAGGTTTCATCCCCCAGTTGAGGGCTAAAGTCCCCATTCGTCGAATGGCTGCCGCCCGCCCCCCCTCCCGTCCCGTTTTCCGGCTTCCCCCACCACGGTTTTTCGCGGTTGGGTCCCCGCCAATCACCCACGCGTCCCCTCCAGGCCCTCCAGGCAGCTTTAATTGGAGAGGGTGAATGGGCTATCGCCCAGGCCCGACACCACCCCACCTCCCAGGACCCGGTTCTCAACTTGCGGCTGCGACGTTGGTTTAGCCGGGTCACGGGTACCGGGTGTTTTGAACAGCAACAATAGCGGACTTTGACGGCGTTTTGTCGTCGGTTCGCCCCACCACTGCACCGTTCTTGGACCTGGGATGCCCCCCATCTTCCCAATACGGCCGATATATGGTTCTTGCACCATTGCAAACCGTCGCCTTTCGCCTCCACCAACAACCCGGCCGAAGATCGCTTCTCTGAAGGTTTCCTGGATCACGCGAATGCGGAGACCCCCAGTGCCACGATCCAACCCGGCCTTCCTTAGAATATGCTATTGACGACCAAGCCAATTGTCCCCTTCCTCCGCCAGCGCACCTGGAGCTAAACGCGGGGTCCCGCCTCCAGCCTTTTTGCCTGTGCAATTTTTGCACTAGGCTCCCTCCAGCTAACCCACTCCGCACTTTTGCTCGAGGTGTGGACCCCCGCAGTGGCTGCACAACTACCGTTTCGGTCATAACCGTTTCGGTGTCCATACCCCAGACATCCGGGCACTACGAGGGGACTGGGTCGTGGACTTGGACGCGCTGCAGATCAAAGCCACCACCCCCACCGTGAGCCGTCCTCTACCTGGGTGATACCCTCAACCCGTTGCCGGTGCCGGGTTTCTGGTCCCTTCCTGTACCTTACGTCCATCCTTCTTTTATCCTTACTTTTAAGTCTTTTAACCCCGGTTTTGGGTCTCCAATGCCGACAATTTCGGTCATCGGGTTTGTAAACTTATTTATCCTTTAAAAGACTGGGGTTCTTTTGTTCCACATCCCAATTTTGGGCTTTGGGTTCGCTCCTTTCAGCCCATTTTCTTTCATGTTCCTTTTACCTGCATCCCATTATTACCTTTTCGTCCTTCACCTTTTTATTTTGGTTCATCTTCAGTCCATCCCTTTTGCTCTTACAGTCATTCTTATTTTCCTCAATCACTTGCTCACCCGTTATTTTCCTCATCCCAACGGGGAGACACATTGAAGGTTGCCACATTGGTTGGGTCACCCTTTAGCCACCCTCAAATTGGCCTAATTCTTTCATCCCCTTTCCTTTTTTTTGCTTAAACCTTTCCCTTTCATGTTCTTTTTCACTGTTCTGGTATAATTTCAATTTTTCTTCTAGACCTTTTATTTCCTTATTATTTTCCTTTCAACCACACCTTTCCTTTTCATTCCCCTTACTCCTCCTGTTAACACCCTTTCCCATTTTTTCCACTTTTCAATTGCTTAATCCACCAAATTCATCCTGGTTTATTTTCGGGAGTTCTTTTTATTATTTTTAACTAAATCTCCGGGGCATTTCTTCCTCCGTTTCTTGCACTCTGTCTTTATGTTTTTTTGTGGTTTCAAGGGTGCCTTTTGCCCCTTGAAACCTCTTTCCCCACCCTTTTTTGGAACCCTTCCGTTCCTTTTTCTGTGGAGCTTTCCTTAACTTTGGGCAAGAGGTTTTTCAGTCGTTCCGCCGTCTTGACAGGTGACTGTCTTTACCCCTTTTTCCTTTTCCTTTGTCCCTCCCCCAACGCCTCCTCACCTTCCTTTCTTTCCCAATTCAACCTTGGAAGAGGGACACCTTCTCCCTTCGATCTGGGGACGGGCTCTTTACCACATTTCCTACGCCCTTAGTTGGTGTCCTGATTCCGAACATTTGGGAAAACAAGCCAATCAGTTAAAAACAAAAGTCAAAATAAACAAAAATAAATTTTGTTAAAACTTTTATTTCAATTTTAGTCCCTTTTGGGTCAGTTTATTATTAAAAAAAGGTCAGGTAAAATTTTGTTTTGACCAGTATGTAGAGGGTACTGGTCCAGGTCCACAGTACAGTCTCCTTGTTGAGTCTTGTTTTTAAAAATGCTTTTGGTAGGACAAGAGCTGGCCCTGTTCCGACAAGTCAAAGAATTTAACCCTTCACCAATATATCACCCAATTGCAAGTAGCAAAACAGAAAGTTTTATAACATTAGCATATTATCCATTTAAATTAAAGAAGATATAAAAAAGAAAATATCAAAATATTAAAAAATAAAAAAAAAATATAAAATTATATAAGAAAAAAAATCCAAAAAGTCGCCCCTCCGATTTTAGTCTTTAGTTGGTGGAAGAAGAGCAAACACTAAATTAAAACCGAACTCAATACGTTCAAAATGACCCGATTACAGAGGGGTTTTAAGTTTTGACGGGTAATAATTTTGGGTGTCAAATTTCCGGTTCCGGTCTCCCAAGGTGGGCCCTGAGTTTGGGGGTTGAAAACGGATCTTGGTTTGTTGTGGGGTTTGTGGACTCACCCTGGTAGGCGTCCCGTCCCTGGCCCTGGAATTTCAGGTTCAACGGATCAAGCCCTCACCAAATCCCAAACCTTTGGTTTGTCCTGTTGCCGAGATAAGTCGTTAAAGAACTTATGTGAGTTCCGGGACTTCCTTTCGACTTTGTTTTCCCAAAATTAATAATTTTTTAGGGACTTACATAAAATTTTGGAACTCTTGGGACCTAAATTTTGGAATAAATTTCAAAAATTTTCTAAGGCAGAAAGGATATTTTAAAAAAATTTTAAAGTCCAAACCAAATTTGAAAAATTTCAGGTTCCAAAAGTACATTTAAAATTTTGGTGAAATTTTACGGTCGGATTTTAAAGATTGAAATTTCCGTCCGGTCTCGTCACCCACGTCACAACGTCGTACGACATGATGACGCGGTTTACCTGAACTTAGGAAATTTTCCACTTTCGTGGGTTGATATCTCGGCTTCTTTTGTCCGGTTTCACAATTCTTTTTGTGACTTATTTATTTCCAAATATTCTATAAAATAAAAACTACATTTTACATTAAAAAGTTAAATTAACCTTCAAATTTTACGTAAAAAGTCAGGAACCAAAATACAAATAAACCAATTTGTCCTAAAATTATAAATTTGGGCCTTGTTCTTTTAATATATTTTTAAAACTACAAAAAAAACTATACTTTATCCTTAAAATTAAGTTTTGAATTATTTTAAAGTTAAATTTTTGACAAAATATTTAAAAGTCTATAAGTGCACTTCCCAACCCAGTTTAAAAATGCTCCTGGCTGCCTCCTTGACCCTCCACCTTTGATGCCGGGTTGGTTCGTTGCGGGTTCCGGTTAAATTGCAAGGTCCACGTGGTACTTTGTTTTTTTTGGGTTTTTTCGGCCGGTCCTTAGCCGGAAAAAAATTCCTACCCTCCAGGGGGGCACCAGAACATCCCAGAACCAAAATAAAAGGTAGGGTCGTCTTAAAATCCTGGGCGGCCGCCAAAAACGCCCGTGCCGTGGTCAAAAAAGTGTTTTTTGACGTAACTACCCATTTTTCACCGATTTCCACTAATTTTTTGTATTTATAGGGCTTGGCCCGCAAAAACCCGATATATGACACGGGTTTTTTGAACACACCTACCACTTGGTGCGATTTTTTTAGGTGCGGAGCGATACAAAACGGCCCTTGGGGAAAGGGCGCGCGGAACCCAAGGGGGGAAGGGGAAGGAAGGAAGGGGTTAGGTTAGGAGGTTAAATTTATTCCGCGCGACCGGGCCTCTCGGGGACACGGCCGTTTCGGACCCGTGCCGCGGGCCGGTAGGGAGCCACAGAGGGCCAAACTGTGGGGCCGTAATGGTGGACAAACCCAAGCGCTGGAAGGTGCCCAGTGGGTCGAGCCGCCGGAGCCGTGTGTGGGGCCGACCTTCGCTTCCTGCTGTAGTGCGGATGCTGAAGCGAAAAGGTCGGGGGCGCCGTCCCTTTTTTGGGGGACGTGATGGCCGGAAGGGAGGGCCGCCGGAAAGGGGACGGGGCCGGAGCGCCCCTATCCGCGAAGGCCAGGGCGCCGGAGTGGCGTACGCGCCCCCTTCCGCCGAGCCTCCTGGGCGGCCGGAGGGTGCCCCGGCCCGAAGGGCTCGAGGGAGCGCCGGTTGGGTTTCCGGCCGGCGCCAAGGACGTTCCGGGTGTCCCAACACACCCGGAGAAAGAAACCCGAGGAGGGCCAGTCGCGCCAGGCCCGAAGACTGTTCAGCGCCCCGGGCCCGGCTGGGCGGACATGAGAAAAGGAACAAACCGGTTTTTTGGTGGGATACCGGGCCGCTCCATTTGGTCCGGGGCCCTTCCCCCTGCCCCTCACTTTGGCGGGAACCTAAGCCGGATTTTCCAACGGCAAAAAAAAAAAAAAAAAAAAAAAAAGGAAGGTTCCGGTGTGGGTTGTCAGATTCCCATCCGGGCGCGTCCCGGGTTGGGATAGGCAGCCCCCAGATATAAAGGTCCGGCTTTGGCCGGCGGAGGAAAACCGACAGGGGTGCTGGTTCCTGCTCCGTTAAAGGGTGGAAATGTGGCGAGGGCAGTTGTCCCCGAGGTGAGCCCTGGGGGGTTCAGCCCCCGTTCCCTGTAACCCCTCTTTGTTGGAGGAACACGGGATCGAGCCGGTCTACCCTGCCGATGCCGAGCCTCGCCGAGGTGTGATGGGGAGGCAAAGGTAAGGAAAGAAACAAAATTAAGGAAATTGCGTGGCGGGGGGCCAAGGGAAAGGGAGATGGGAATGGAAGTCCCGAGAGGGGAATTGGTCGTTCGGGGTGCACCGGCTTGCCGAACACCGGGCGACTGGCCTGTCGGGTGTCGTGGATCCGTCTCGCGCCTGCGGCGGCGTGGGGTCCCGCCTTCATTGGCCGGACCGGGGAGAAACCCTCAAAAACCTTGATCTCGGCGTTGTGGGTACGGTGGGCCGGGTGCTTGCAAGAGCGGCTGGAACAACACCCAGCCTTGGCGGGCCCACCCGGGAACTTCCCGCCCCCAGGCGTATTTAGGGTTAAGGTGCTTTAATGGTCCCGGCCCGGTGGACATCTTTTCCTACTAATCGGGATTTTAATTGAAATTACAAACCATACAAAACTGAAGCAAAAATTAAAAAGAACTTGGGGAGAAACGGACCCGATGAATTGGGTTAAAAGAGGGGGCCAATTAGGGGTTCCCAATGGTGAAAGGCGGGATTTCCCTGAAATTTTCGGAAGGCACAGGGAGGACACGGCCCATCAGGTTGGAGCCCCAAAGAAGAACAGCCCGGCGCATAAATTTCCCAGGGCAGAAGGGATGACGATGAACAAACCCTCGGTTCTCCCTTGCCCTTGCGGGCCGGGCGTTTTTGAAACGCCCCCTTTGTTCCCTAAATCGCGGTTGGTAGGGCAGCCAGCAGGGACCCTTTCCCCGGTCTGGTCCTCCGGAAAACAGGAAAAGCGGCAGAGCGTGGGAAAAGGGACCACGCTCGAAGAATTGGTCGAGGCCGCCTGGAGGGGAGCCAGAAGGCCCGTGGAGGGAGGACGCGCCTCGGCGGAGGATGGGAGATGGCGCTCAAACGGACATCTCCCAGGTTGCCAAAAGATCCGGCAACCTGAAGGGCCCACGGTGTGCGCCAAAGGTTGCTCCTCCGCTTAAAACGGTTTGGTGGAATTACAGCCGTTCCACCCAGTCGGCCGGGATACCGGGAAGATTTCCGGCTGACAAAAAAGGGCTTTTGGCAGAGGAGGCTCTGAGGAGGAGGGTGCGGCGTCTGCGGCCTCTTTGAAGCAGAAAACCGGCGGCTAAAGGCCCTTCGAAGGGAGAAGTCCACGCTGAGGGACCGAACTGATGTTGAGCAAAATACTGGCAGGCCATCGTGGAATGGGAATTTGTTTCAGGCCACCGGCGGAACGAAGGTGG
>JAGSMT010000671.1:0-15929 GCA_029286875.1 Lamproptera curius
TTGTTTTAATACTAAAGTTGACTTACGATATCCGTTTCCTTTCTGCTAAATATACTTTGATATCTGTTTCCTTTCTGCTAATTTTCTTTTGATATCCGTTTTCGTTTTTGTTTGCGCCAGCAAGTCAAACCCAGCTCGTCTTTCTGTAAAGGCTTTTATCTGCTAAATTACTTTTGATTCCGTTTTCAATTCTCTTGAAATTTTCTTTTGATATCCGTTTCCATTTCTGTAAATTTACGATATCTGTTTCCGTTTCCGTTTCTGCTAATTTCATTTTATCCGTTTCGTGTCCATTTCTGCTATTTACTTTGGATATCCGTTTCCTTTCTGCTAAAATTTTCTTTGATATCCATTTCCGTTTATTTTCTCTAAAATTCCTTGATATCGGTTTCCGTTTCCGTTTCTGCTAAAATTTCCTTATGATATCTGTTTCCGTTTCCGTTTCTGCTTAAATTTACTTATGATATCTGTTTCCGTTTCCGTTTCTGCTAAAATTTCCTTATGATATCTGTTTCCTTTCTCTAAACTATTGATACCTGTTTCCTTTCTCCTAAATTCTTAATTATGTTTCCGTTTCTGCTAAAATTTACTTTAAATATCCGTTTCCGTTTTAGCTAAAATTTACTTTTGATATCTGTTTCCAGTTTTGCTTAAATTTACTAATAATATCTGTTTCCGTTTCTGCTAAAATTGCGATTCCATTTCCGTTTCCATTTCTGCTATAATTTGCGGATATCTGTTTCCGTTTCTGCTTAAATTTTCTTTTGATATCCGTTTCCGTTTCTGCTAAAGTTTAATTTTATATCCGTTTCCGTTTCGAATTCTGGTAAAATTTTCTTTAAATATCCGTTTCCGCTTTCGTTTCTGCTAAAAATTTCTTATGGTATCTGTTCCCGTTTCTGTTTCCGTTTCCAATTCCGCTTAAATTTACTATTGATATCTGTTTTTATTTCTGCTGTATCCGTTTCCATTTCTGTTTCTGTTTCCGTTTCTGCAAAAATTTTTTTTGATATCCGTTTCCGTTTCTGCTAAAATTGCTTTAATATCTGTTATTACTAAGGATTATGATATCCATTTCCGTTTCACTAATTCCGATATCTGTTTCTTTCCATTTCTGCTATATATTGTTATCCTTTCCGTGTCCATTTCCTTCATTCTGGATATCCGTTTCCATTTCTGCCTAAATTCTTTTGATATCCATTTCCGTTTTATTTCTCTAAAATTTACATATCGGTTTCCGTTTCCGTTTTCAAAAATTTCCTATGATATCTGTTTCCGTTTCGTTTTGCTTAAATTTACTTATGACATCTGTTTCGTTTCCGTTTCTGCTAAAATTTCGATATCCTTTCCGTTCTTCTTTAAAACTGCCGGGATATCTGTTTCCTATCGTTCTGTTTTTCTTTTGATATCCTTTCCTTTCTCTAAAATTCGTTCCTTTTCCTTTTGCTCAACCTTTTAAAATCCGTTTCCGTTGTGCTAAATTCTTTGGATATCCGTTTCCTTTCTGTTTTACTTTAAATATCGTTTCAATTTTATAAATTGACAATTCCTTTCCTTTCCCAAATTTTCTTTTGATATCCATTTCCTTTATTTTCTCTTTTCCCAATTCGTTTCTTTCCTTTCTCTAAAATTCTAATTTTTCCTTTCTCTAAAATTGCCGAAATATCCTTTCCGTTTTCAAATTTCCTGATATCTGTTTAGTTATTAAAATTTCTTATGTCTGTTTCCGTTTTCTAAAATTTACTTTTGATTCCATTTCCTTCCTTCTGCTATAATTTTTGGATACTGTTTCCGTTTCCTTTTTCGATTCCTTTCCGTTTTGATAATTTTAATTTTTATCCTTTTCCGTTTCGTTTGGTAAATTTTCAAAATTCGTTTCCCACTTTCTTTCTCTAAAAATTTCTTTGGTATCTTCCCTTTCTGTTTCCGTTTCAATTCCGCTAAATTTCTATTGATTCTGTTTCATTTCTGCTGTTCCGTTTCCATTTCTTTTCTGTTTCCGTTTCTCTAAAATTTCCCCTGTATTTTTCCTTTCCGTTTCTGTTAAATTTCATGATATCTTTTCCGTTTCCGTTTCTCTAATTTACTTTTTGATGTCTGTTTCCATTTTCTGCTAAAATTTTTTTTGATATCATTTCCATTTCTAAACTTATGATATCTTTTTCCATTTCGCTAAAATTGACTTTTTGTTTTGTTTCAATTCTTAAAAATCTTTTGGGAGTAAATTTCCCTTTCGTTTCTTTCAAATTTACTTTTTATTTTATTTCCGTTTAAAAATTCTTTTGATATCCGTTTCGTTTCTGCTAAAATTTTTTTGTTCTGTTTCCATTTTAAAATTTATAATATCCGTTTCCGTTTCCTTTCTGCTAAATATCCCGATATCTTTTCTTTTGCTAAATTTCTTTTGATATCCGTTTTCGGTTTTGGCGCCAGCAAGTCAACCCTTGCCTTAAAGGGCTTTTTGCTTTTACTTTTGATATCCGTTTTTCAATTCTCGAAATTTTCTTTTTGTTCCTTTTCCATTTTCTTTTTACTTTTATTCTTTTTTCCTTTCTGCTAATTTACTATTTTATCCTTCCGTGTCCATTTCTGCAAATTTACGGATTCCATTTCCTTTCCCTTAAAATTTTTTTGAGTCCACCATTTTTTTTCTGCTAAAATTCGCAATGTCGGTTTCCGTTTCTTTTCGCCAAATTCCCAACATTTTTCCTTCCTTTTCCTAAAATTTCGATATCCTTTCCTTTCCTTAAAACTGCCATGTTCTGGCCCTTTCCTTCTGTTTTCGATTCCGTTTCCTTTCTGCTAAATTAACTTTTGATTCCTTTCGTTTTTTTCAATTTTTTTTAATATCCTTTCCTTTTGTGCTTTTACTTTAAATTCTGTTTCATTTTTGTTAATTATTTATGATATCCTTTCCTTTCTGCTAAAATTTTCTTTTGATATCTTTCCTTTCCTTTCCTAAATTCCTTAAAATCTTTTCCGTTTCTTTTCTTAAAATTTACTTTGATATCTGCCCGTTTCCTTTCTCTAAAATTTCCCATATTCTTTTCCTTTCCCAAAATTAACTATTGATACCTGTTTCCCGTTTCTGCTTTAAATTGATCCTTTTCCGTTTCTTAAATTCTTTAAATATCCTTTCCGTTTTCCTTCCATATCGCCAGTTATCTAAAATTTACTAATAATATCTGTTTCCGTTTCTGCTTTTCTGAATTCCATTTCCTTTCTTTCCATAATTTCCGGATATCTGTTTCCGTTTCTGTTTTTCCGATATCCTTTCCGTTTTGCTAAATTTTAATTTTATATCCTTTCCTTTCAATTCTGGTAGAATTTTTTTAAATAACCATTTCCCTTTCTTTCTGCTAAAAATTTCTTATGGTATCTGTTCCCGTTTCTGTTTCCGTTTCCAATTCCGCTAAAATTTACTATTGATATCTGTTTTCATTTCTGCTGTATCCGTTTCCATTTCTGTTTCTGTTTCCGTTTCTGCAAAAATTTTTTTTGATATCCGTTTCCGTTTCCGCTAAAATTTACTTTAAATATCTGTTTCAATTTATGCTAAAGTTGACTTATGATATCCGTTTCCGTTTCTGCTGAAATTTACTTTTGATATCTGTTTCCCGTTTCCCGTTCTTTAAATTTACTTTTGATGTCTGTTTCCATTTCTGCTAAAATTTTTTTTTGATATCAGTTTCCAGTTTTGCTAAAATTTACTTATGATATCTGTTTCCGTTTCCATTTCTGCTAAAATTGACTTTTGATATTTGTTTCCAATTCTGCTAAAATTTTCTTTTGATATCAGTTCCCTTTCATTTCTATTCAAATTTACTTTTGATATATATTTCCGTTTAAGCAAATTTTCTTTTTTATTATCCATTCCATTTCTGCAAAATTACGCAGTATCTATTTCCATTATGCTAAAATTACTTATGATATCCATTCCATTTCCATTTCTGCTAAAATATACTTGATATCTGTTTCCGTTTCTACTAAATTTTCTTTTGATATCCCGTTTTCAGTTTTGTTTGCGCCAGCAATGATCAAAGCACCGAAAACAAATTAACGCCAAAGGGCTTTTTGTCTGCTAAAATTTACTTTTGATATCCGTTTTCAATTCTCTTAATTTTCTTTTTGATCACCGTTCCATTTCTTAAATTCTTTTGATATCTGTTTCACCCGTTTCCGTTCTGCCTGGATTTACTATTGATTATCCATTCCATGTCCATTTCTGCTAAAATTTACTTTAGATATCATTCCATTTCTGCTTCTAAAATTTTCTTGATGTCCATTTCCGTTTATATTTCTGCTAAATTCACTTTTGATATCGTTTCCGTTTCCGTTTCTCTTCAGTACCCTTGACATCTGTTTGCCATTTTCTGCATTTCTGCTAAATTTACTTTGATATCATTTCCATTTTACTAAAAACTACCCGTATATCTGTTTCCTTTAAATTCTGCCATTTACTTTTTGATATCCGTTTCCGTTTCTGCAAAAATTTACTTTTGATTACCGTTTCCGTTTTTGCTCAATTTTTCTTATAATATCCGTTTCCGTTTGTGCTAAAATTTACTTTGGATATCCGTTTCCGTTTCTGCTAGAATTTACTTTAAATATCTGTTTCAATTTATGCTAAAGTTGACTTATGATATCCGTTTCCGTTTCTGCTTAAATTTTCTTTTGATATTCATTTCCGTTTATGTTTCTTCTCAGGTGCGCGATATCGGTTTCCGTTTCTGCTAAATTCCGCCTAAATATCCATTTCCATTTTGCTTCAAAATTTACTTTTGATATCTGTTTTCGTTTCTACTAAAATTTACTTTTGATATCCATTTCCATTCCATTTCTGCTGCCATTGCGCTTTGGATATCTGTTTCATTTTCTTTTGATATCATTTCCATTTCTACTAAAGTTTAATTTTATATCATTTCCGTTTCGGGTGGTAAAATTTCTTTAAATATCCGTTTCCTTTCGTTTTCTTCTTTCAAAAATTTCTTGTAATTATCTGTTCCGTTTCTGTTTCCGTTTCAATTCCGCTTAAGTTACCACTATTGATATCTGTTTTTATTTTCTGCTGTATCCGTTCCATTTCTGTTTCTGTTCCGTTTCTGCAAAAAATTTTTTGATGTCCGTTTCACGTTCTTTCAAGTTACTTCTAAAATATCTGTTTCATTTTGTATGCTTGGGTGATTTATGATATCCATTTCCGTTTCTGCTAAAATTTTCTTTTTGATATCAGTTTCCATTTCATTCTGCTAAAATTTCCTTATAATCTGTTTCATTTCTGCGCCAAAATTTACTTGCGTATCGCTTCCGTTCCATTTCTGCTAAAATTTCGCCGATATCTGTTCCATTCTGCTAAAGTGCTGTGATACCTGTTTCCGTTTCTGCTAAAATTAACTATTGATACCTGTTTCCGTTTCTGCTAAAATTTACTTTAAATATCCGTTTCCGTTTTAGCTAAAATTTACTTTTGATATCTGTTTCCAGTTATGCTAAAATTTACTAATAATATCTGTTTCCGTTTCTGCTAAAATTTACTTTTGATATCCATTTCCGTTTCCGTTTCTGCTGTAATTTACTTTGGATATCTGTTTCCGTTTCTGCTTAAATTTTCTTTTGATATCCGTTTCCGTTTCTGCTAAAGTTTAATTTTATATCCATTCCATTTCAATTCTGGTGGGGTACTACTTTAAATATCCATTTCCACTTTCATTTCTATAAATTTCTTATAGTATCTGTTCCATTCTGTTCCATTCCGATTCACTAAATTACCGGCAATCCTCTGTTTCATTTCTGCTGTATCCATTTTCATTTCTGTTTCTGTTTCATTTTCAATCTCCGTTTCCGTTTCCGCTAAAATTTACTTTAAATATCTGTTTCAATTTATGCTAAAGTTGACTTATGATATCCGTTTCCGTTTCTGCTTAAATTTACTTTTGATATCTGTTTCCGTTTCCGTTTCTGCTAAGATTTACTATTGTTATCCGTTTCCGTGTCCATTTCTGCTAAAATTTACTTTGGATATCCGTTTCCGTTTCTGCTAAAATTTTCTTTTGATATCCATTTCCGTTTATGTTTCTGCTAAAATTTACTTTTGATATCGGTTTCCGTTTCCCGTTTCACCAAAATTTCCTTGTGATATCTATTTCCATTTCCATTTCTTTGCTTAAATTACTTATGACATCTATTTCCATTTCATTTCTGCTAAAATTTACGCGATATCATTTCCATTTCTAAAACACCATGCAAGAGATATCCTGTTCCCATATCCATTCTTAATTTACTTTTGATATCCATTTCCATTCTGTAAAAGTCTTTCCAGTGCCATTTCGTTTTATCAATTTTCTTATAATATCCAAATTTCCGTTGCGCTAAAATTGCACTGGATATCCGTTCCGTTTCTGTTAAATTTGCAAATATCTGTTTCAATTTATGCTAAAGTTGACTTATGATATCCGTTTCCGTTTCTGCTTAAATTTTCTTTTGATATCCATTTCCGTTTATGTTTCTGCTAAAATTTACTTTTGATATCGGTTTCCGTTTCCGTTTCTGCTAAAATTAACTATTGATACCTGTTTCCGTTTCTGCTGCAAATTACTTGAATATCCGTTTTTCCATTTTAAGCTAAATTTACTTTTGATATCTGTTTCAGTATACTAAAATTTAATAATGTCTGTTTCCATTTCTGCTAAAATTACTTTAAATATCACCGTTTCCATTTTGCTTCAAAATTTGCTGAATATCTGTTTCCATTCTGCTTAATTTTCTTTTGTTATTATACATTTCATTCTGCTAATTTAATTTGTCATTTCCGTTTAATTCTAGTGAGGAATTTTCTTTAAATATCCGTTTCCGCTTTCGTTTCTGCTAAAATTTTCTTTTGATATCCGTTTCCGTTTCTGTTTCCGTTTCCAATTCCGCTTAAATTTACTATTGATATCTGTTTTTATTTCTGCTGTATCCGTTTCCATTTCTGTTTCTGTTTCGTTTTTTCTTCAAAATTTCCTTATGATAATCTGTTCCGTTCCGTTTCTTAGCCGTTGCTTATGATATCTGTTTCCGTTTCCGTTTCATCAAATTTACTTTGATGTCTGTTTCCATTTCTGCTAAAATTTTTTGATATCAGTTTCCAGTTTTGCTAAAAATTTATATGATATATTTTCCGTTTCATTTCTGCTAAAATTGACTTTTGTGTTGTTTAATTCTGCTAAGGTACTGCTTTGATATCAATTTCCCACTTTCGTTTCTTATTCAAATTACTTTGATATATATTTCCGTTTTAGCTTAAATTTCTTTTGATATCCATTTTCATTTCTGCTAAAATTTGCGCGCAATATCTGTTTCATTGTGCTAAAATTTACCCTTGATATCACGTTTCGTTCCATTCTGCTAAAATATACGCGATATCTGTTTCCGTTTCTGCTAAATTTTGCTTTTGATGCTCAAATTTTCGGTTTTGTTTGCGCCAGCAATGATCAAAGCACCGAAAATAAGTGCTCTTGTAAAGGGGCTCTTATCTGCTAAATTTGCGCGATGTCCGTTTTCTGCTGCGTTTCCTGCTAAAATTTGTTTTTGATGTCTGACCCTGTTATACTAAAATTTACTTTTTGATATCTGTTTCCCTTTCTGCACCAATTCATAAGATATCTGTTTCCATTTCCTTTAAAATTTACTTAATATTTGTTTCATTTCATTCCTGTTAAAATTTAGCACGATATCCGTTTCCATTTCATTTCTGCTAAAATTACTTTTGATATCCATTTTCAATTCTCTTGAAATTCTTTGATATCCATTCCATTTCTGCTTAAATTGCCACCCGTTGCCATTTCGTTTACACTTGCTCAATTTTGCGCGCGCAGTATCCATTTCATTTCAGCTAAAATTTTCTTTTGATTTCCGTTTCCGTTCCGTTCCTATTCATTTACCGCCGCGATATCCGTTCCGTTTCTGCTGCTAAAATTGCCGCGATTACCGTTTCCCATTTCTGCTCAATTTTCTTATAATGTTCGTTTCGTTTGTGCTAAAATTCCTCATGATATCCGTTTCACGTTTCACCAACCGATTTTTCTTTTGATATCCATTTCCGTTATGTTTCTGCTAAAATTTACTTTTGATATCAGTTTCCGTTTCATTCCAGCTAAAATTAACTATTGATACCTGTTCACGTTTCTGGCAAAATTGCTTTAAATATCCGTTTCCATTTAGCTAAATTTACTTTTGATATCATTTCCAATTTTGTAATTTACTAATAATATCTGTTTCAATTTATGCTAAAGAGATTGACTTATGATATCCATTCCGTTTCTGCTTAAATTTTCTTTTGATGTCATTTCGTTTATGTTTCACCTTCAAAATTCGCACTGATATCGGTTTCCGTTTCGTTTCAGCTAAAGTCTTCAATGATACACCTGTGTTTCGTTTCTGCTAAAATTTACTTTAAATATCCGTTTCGTTTTAGCTAAATTGCCTGATCTGTTTCCAGTTTAACCAAGTTTACTAATAATAATCTGTTTCCGTTTCTGCTAAATTTACTTTTGGTATCCATTTCCGTTTCCATTTCTGTATAATTTGCAGATATCCATTTCCATTTATGTTTCTGCTAAAATTGCTGTCCATCGGTTTTCTGTTTCCGTTTACTTAAGGCCCTGCTTTTTGATATCCATTTCATTTCAATTCTGGTAAATTTTCTTTAAATATCCATTTCCTTTCGTTTCTGCTTTAAAATTTCTTATAGTATCTGTTCCATTCTGTTTCCGTTTCCAATTCAGCCGGTACTATTGATATCTGACTTATTTCTGCTGTATCCGTTTCATTTCTGTTTCCTGTTTCCGTTTCTGCAAAATGTTTTTGATATCCGTTTCCGTTTCTCTTTAAATTTGCTTTATAAATATCTGTTTCATTTTATGCTTAAAATGACTTGTGATATCCGTTTTTGTTTCTTAAATTTACTGCTTTGATGTCATTTCGTTTTATGTTTCTGCTAAAATTCGCGCGATATCAGTTTCCGTTTCCGTTTCTGCTAAAATTTCCTTATGATATCTGTTTCCGTTTCCGTTTCTGCTTAAATTTACTTATGATATCTGTTTCCGTTTTCATTTCAGCTAAATTGACTTTTCAATGTTGTTTAATTCTGCTAAAATTTTCTTTTGATATCAGTTCCCGCTTTCGTTTCTGTTAAAATTTACTTTTGATATATATTTCCGTTTGAGCTTAAATTTTCTTTTGATATCCGTTTCCGTTTCTGCTAAAATTTACTTTTGATATCTGTTTCCATTTATGCTAAAATTTACTTATGATATCCGTTTCCGTTTCCGTTTCTGCTAAAATTTACTTTTGATATCTGTTTCCGTTTCTGCTAAATTTTCTTTTGATAACCGTTTTAGGTTTTGTTTGCGCCAGCAATGATCAAAGCACCGAAAACAAAATTAACTCTTGTAAAGGGCTCTTATCTGCTAAAATTTACTTTTGATATCCGTTTTCAATTCTCTTGAAATTTTCTTTTGATATCCGTTTCCATTTCTGTAAATTGCGCAATTACCATTTCCATTTTCTGCTCAATTTACTTTTGATATCCATTTGTTTCAGCTTCAAGGCTACTATAACGCAATTTCCATTTCATTCCACGTTCCTGTTAAAATTGCTTTTGATATCATTTCGTTTCCGTTTCTGCTAAAATTGACTTTTCATGTCTGTTTCCATTTCTGCTAATATTACTTTTTGATATTCATTTCGTTTCTACTCAGGTACTTTTTATTGTTGTAGCCATTTCTGGTAAATTGTTTTTGATACCGTTACAATTCTGCTGTAGTTTCTTTAGATATCCGTTACCGCTTTTTGTTTCTGCTAAAATTTTGCCTTTGTTGTCGTTTTCAATTTCTCTTGAAATTTTCTTTCCTTGATATCCGTTTCCGCTTCATAAGCTTCTCAAAATTGACTCGTGATATCTGTTTCCGTGTCCGTTTCTGCTGAAATATACTTTGATGTCAATTTCCGTTTCTGCAAATTGCCAAAATATCTATTTCAATTATGCTAAATTGACTTATATCCATTTCCATTTCCTGCCATTATTTTGATTACCATTCCATTTCTACTTAATTTTCGCGCAATATCCGGCATTCCAATTTCTGCCAATTTTTGTTCCATTTCCGTGTCCGTGTTCTTCAAATTGTTGACCGCCATTCCATTTCCATTTCTGCTAAAATTTACTTTTTGATATCTGTTTCCAGTTTTGCTTAAATTTACTAATAATATCTGTTCCATTTCTCAAAATTACTTTTTAGTATCCATTTCCGTTTTCCGTTTCTGCTGTAACAATTTGCTTTTGGATATCTGTTTCGTTTCTGCTTGATTTTCTTTTGATATCCGTTTCCGTTTCCGTTTCTGCTAAAGTTTAATTTTATATCCGTTTCCGTTTTGAATTCTGGTAAAATTTTCTTTAAATATCCGTTTCCGCTTTCGTTTCTGCTAAAAATTTCTTATGGTATCTGTTCCCGTTTCTGTTTCCGTTTCCAATTCCGCTTAAATTTACTATTGATATCTGTTTGCATTCTGCAAAAATTTTTTTTGATATCCGTTTCCGTTTCTGCTAAAATTTACTTTAAATATCTGTTTCATTTTATGCTTAAGTTGACTTATGATATCCGTTTCCGTTTCTGCTAAAATTTTCTTTTGATATCCATTTCCGTTTATGTTTCTGCTAAAATTTACTTTTGATATCGGTTTCCGTTTCCGTTTCTGCTAAAATTTCCTTATGATATCTGTTTCCGTTTCCGTTTCTGCTTAAATTTACTTATGATATCTGTTTCCGTTTCCGTTTCTGCTAAAATTTCCTTATGATATCTGTTTCCGTTTCTGCTAAAATTAACTATTGATACCTGTTTCCGTTTCTGCTAAAATTAACTATTGATACCTGTTTCCGTTTCTGCTAAAGTGCTATTGATACCTCATTTCCGTTTTCTGCTAAAATTTACTTTAAATATCCTTTTCCATTTTAGCTAAAATTGCTTGCGCAGTATCTGTTTCCAATTATACTAAAATTTAATAATATCTGACTTTCGTTTCTGCAAATTGCTTTTGATATCAGCATTTCGTTTCAAATTTAGCTAAATTTACTTTGAATATCTGTTTCATTCTTCAAAATTAATGATACACCTGTTCCGTTTCTGCCTAAAACTGCCAGTATGATATCTGTTTTCCCTTTCAATTCTGCTTAAATTTAGCATGATGTGTCTCTTTCCATTTATCGCCAAATTTTCTTTTTGATTACCGTTTCCGTTTCTGCTAAATTTAACTTTTTAATATCCGTTTCCGTTTGTGCCTAAAACGCCGTATGATATCTGTTTCCCTTTTGATTCTGTAGAATTACTTGATGTCTCTTTCCAGTGATAGGGGTGCGCAGTTTCCGTTCCATTTCGTTTCACTAAAATTAACTATGTGATACCTGTTTCCATTTCTTCAAAATTGCTAAATATCCGTTTCCATTTTAGCTTCAAATTTACTTTTGATATCTGTTTCAATTGTCTGCTAAAAATTTTAATAATATCTGTTTCATTTCTGCTAAATTTTTTCTTTTTTGATATCCATTCCATTCCATTTCTGCTAAAGTTTAATTTCTATCCATTTCCACGTTTCTAATTCTGGTAGAATTCTTTTGATATCCATTTCGTTTCCATTTCTTACTAAAATTGCGCGATATCTTATTTCGTTTCTGCTAAATTTTCTTTTGATATCCACGTTTCCGT
Organism: Lamproptera curius; assembly: GCA_029286875.1. Lineage (NCBI taxonomy): Eukaryota > Metazoa > Arthropoda > Insecta > Lepidoptera > Papilionidae > Lamproptera > Lamproptera curius. The sequence goes on from JAGSMT010000671.1 coordinate 11,739, forward strand.
TTCGTTCTGCTTTAAAATTAACTATTGATGCCCTGTTTCCGTTTCTGCTAAATTTGCTTTCGTGTCCGTTTTCCGTTTTAGCTAAATTTACTTTGGATATCTGTTTCCGTTTCTAACCGTTGCACCGCGTTATACGTTTTCCGTTTCTGCTAAAGTTAATTTATATCCATTTCCGTTTCAATTCTGGTAGAATTTTCTTTAAATATCCATTTCCGCTTTCGTTTCTGCTAAAATTCTTATAATTGTCTGTTCGTTTCTGTTTCCGTTCCAATTCACGCTAAGGTACCTATTGATATCTGTTTTCATTTCTGCTGTCATTTCCATTTTCTGTTTCTGTTTCCATTTCTGCTAAGAATTCCTTATGATATCTGTTTCCATTTCATTTCTGCTTAAATTTACTTATGATATCTGTTTCGTTTCCGTTTCTGCTAAATTTAACTTTTATTATCCATTTCCGTTTGTGCTAAAACTGCCGTATGATATCTGTTTCCTTTCGATTCTGCTTAAGTTACTTTTGATGTCTTTCCATTAATGCTTAAATTTACTTTTGATTTTCGTTTCCGTTTCATTTCTTAACAAAAATTAACTATTGATCCACCTGTTTTTTCAAGTTTCTTCCAAAATTTACTTTAAATATCCGTTTCCGTTTTAGCTAAAATTTACTTTTGATATCTGTTTCCAGTTATGCTAAAATTTACTAATAATATCTGTTTCCGTTTCTGCTAAATTTTTCTTTTGATATCCGTTTCCGTTTCCGTTTCTGCTAAAGTTTAATTTCTATATCCGTTTCCGTTTCTAATTCTGGTAGAATTATCTTTTGATATCCGTTTCCGTTTCCGTTTCTGCTAAAATTTACTTTTGATATCTTATTTCGTTTCTGCTAAATTTTTCTTTTGATATCTGTTTCCGTTTCCGTTTCTGCTAAAATTAACTATTAATCCTATTTCCATTTCTGCTTTCAGTACTAAATATCCGTTTCCGTTTTGGCTAAAATTGCACAGATGTCTGTTTCCGTTTCTGTAAAATTTTCTTTTTGTTATACGTTTCGTTCCTGCCTAAGTTTAATTTGTATCCGTTTTCCGTTCAATTCTGGTAAAATTTTCTTTAAATATCCGTTTTCGCTTTCGTTTCTGCTAAAATTCCTTATGGTATCTGTTCCATTTCTGTTTCATTTCAATTCCACTTCATTTCCTATTAATGTCTGTTTTCCTTTCTGCCAACCATCCGTTTTATTTCTGTTTCTGTTTCGTTTCACCGCTCAAATTTCCTTGTGTCTGTTTCCGTTTCCGTTTCTGCTTAAATTGCACCCATTATCTGTTTCCGTTTCCATTCTACTCATTGCTTTTGATATCATTTCCATTTCTGCTAAAATTTTTTTGATATCAGTTTCAGTTTTGCTAAATTTGCTTATATGATGTCTGTTTCGTTTCCATTTCGTCGCGATTGACTTTTCGATATTTGTTTCCAATTCTGCTAAAATTTTCTTTTTGATATCTTCAGTTCCACGCTTTTCGTTTCTGTTAAAATTTACTTTTGATATATATATTTCCGTTTTGTTTAATTTTCTTTTGATATCCGTTTTCCGGAACCTACTGTATAAAATTTACTTTGATATCTGTTTCCATTTTGTATGCTCAGAATTTACTTATCATTATCCGTTCCGTTTCCGTTTCACCTAAAGTTTAATTTCTATCCATTTCCGTTTCTAATTTAAGGTATCTTTGATATCCATTTCCGTTTCCATTTCACTAAATTACTTTTGATATCTTATTTCGTTTCGAATTTTTCTTTGATATCACGTTTCCGTTTCCGTTTCTGCCTAAAATTAACTAATGATACCTGTTTCGTTGCCCACTAAAATTTACTTGCAAATATCCGTTTCCGTTTTGGCTAAAATTTGCTTCAGATATCTGTTTCCATTTCTGCTTAAATTTCTTTTGTTATACGATTCCATTTCTGCTAAAGTTTTAATTTTGCCATCCGTTTGCGTTCAATTCTGGGTAAATTTCTTTAAATATCCGTTCCACGCTTTCGTTTCTGTAAAAATTTCTTATGGTATCTGTTTCGTTTCTGTTTTTCCGTTTCAATTCCTTCAAAATTTACTATTGATGTCTGTTTCATTTCTGCTGTAATCGTTTCCATTTCTGTTTCTGTTTCCATTTCTACAAAATTTCCTTATAAATGTCTATTTCCATTTCCATTTTCTACTTAAGTTACTTATAAATATCTGTTTCCATTCCATTCTGCTAAAATTTACTTTTGATGTCTGGCTTTCCATTTCTGCTGGTACACTATATCAATTTCCAATTTTGCTAAAAGTTACGCCATATTTATCTGTTTCATTTCATTTTCTACTAAATTGACTTTTGATATTTGTTTTCCAATTCTGCTAAAATTTTCTTTTGATATCAGTTCCCTTTCGTTTCTGTTCAAATTTGCTTTTGATATATATTTCCGTTTGGCTTAAATTTTCTTTTTGATATCCGTTTCATTTTCCTAAAATTTCTTTGATATCCTTCCATTTATTAATTTACTTATGATATCCTTTCCTTTCTTCTGCTAAATATCTTTTGATATCTGTTTCCTTTCTCTAAATTTTCTTTTTGATATCCTTTTCAGTTTTGTTTGCGCCACAGCATCCCAAACAAGTCCTGTAAGGCTTTTTCTAAAATTACTTGATACCTTTCAATTCTCTTGAAATTTCTTTTATATCCTTTCCATTTGCTAATTTACTTTTGATATCTGTTTCCGTTTCTTTCTGCTAGTTTACTATTTTATCCTTTGTCCATTTCTGCTAAATTTGCTGATATCCGTTTCCTTTCTGCTAAATTTTCTTTGATTCCATTTCCTTTATGTTTCTGCTAAATTTCTATATCGGTTTCCGTTTCTTTCTTTATTTACTTAACATCTGTTTCCGTTTCCTTTCTGCTAAAATTTCTTTGATATCCGTTTCCGTTTCTTCAAACTGCCTTAATCTGTTTCCTTTCCGATTCCTGCAAATTACCTTTGAATTCTTTCCGTTTCTGCTAAAAATTCTTTGATTACCTTTCCTTTTCTCAATTTTCTTTAATATCCGTTTCCGTTTGTCTAATTCTGATATCCTTCCGTTTCTGTTAAATTACTTTAAATATCTGTTTCAATTTATGCTAAATTGCTTATGATATCCGTTTCCTTTCTGTAATTTTCTTTTTGATATCCATTTCCGTTTATGTTCTCTAAAATTTCTTTATATCGTTTTCCGTTTCTGCTAAATTCTAAATATCCGTTTCCTTTATCTAAAATTTTTTGATATCTTTTCCGTTTCTCAAAATTTCTTTTGATATCCATTTCGTTTCCGTTTCTGCTGTAATTTCTTGGATATCTGTTTCCGTTTCTCTTAAATTTTCTTTGATATCCGTTTCCGTTTCTGCTAAGTTTAATTTATATCCGTTTCCTTTTAATTCTGGTAAATTTTCTTTAATATCGTTTCCGCTTTCGTTTCTGCTAAATTTCTTTATGTATCTGTTCCTTTCTGTTTCCGTTTCTTCCTTAGAATTTACTATTGATATCTGTTTTTATTTCTGCTGTATCCTTTCCATTTCGTTCTGTTTCCGTTTCTGCATGATTCTTTCCGTTTCTCTAATTCAAATTCTGTTTCATTTATGCTAAGTTGATTTATGATTCCGTTCGTTTCTGCTTAAATTTTCTTTTGATATTCGTTTCCGTTTCCGTTTCTGCTAAAATTTCCTTATGATATCTGTTTCCGTTTCCTTTCTGTTTTCGTTGATATCTGTTTCCGTTTCCTTTCTGCAAAATTTCCTTATGATATCTGTTTTCCGTTTCTGCTAAAATTAACTTTGATACCTGTTTCCGTTTCTTAAATTAACTATGATACCTGTTTCCGTTTCTTAAATTCTTAAATATCCGTTTCCTTTTAAGCAAATTACTTTGATATCTGTTTCAGTTTATTTTAATAATATCTGTTTCCGTTTCTTTCATTCTTTGATTCATTTCCGTTTCCGTTTCTTAATTTACTTTGGATATCGTTTCCGTTCTTAAATTTCTTTCGATATCCTTCCTTTTGCTAAATTTAATTTTATTCCTTCGTTTCAATTCTGGTAGAATTTTTAAATATCCTTTCCCTTTCGTTTCTAAATTTTTGTATCTGTTCCTTTCTGTTTCATTTCCATTCACTATTGTTCGTTTTCTTTT
>JAGSMT010000672.1:0-45643 GCA_029286875.1 Lamproptera curius
TCCTTTTATTTTAATTAAAATCACGAGAAAATTCGTGATTTTTAAATTGATTTAGAGTGAAACTTCATAGCTCCTTTTAAGTACAAATAAGTAAACATATATGGCAATTTTGGAAGTTTTGTTTCGGGGTACCAATTTGATTCTCTATTATAGAGACTAATAATCCTTGCCGCCATCGTGACTTTGAGTGGTATGAATATACTAATGTCTTTGTGACTGAAGTAACACAGATACATGCAGCAAAGGATGGGGTGAGAGAGACGCTTAGTTTGTCTGCCAAACTGTGAATTATTGTCGCATCGCGTTTTATAATATATTTTATTTCTCTATATTATTTCTGTAGACATAAAACCGGTATATCGACAAGAAATTTCATTAGATGTGACTTTCAACCTAACTTAAGATCGATATTTAAAGTACAAATCCGATGGGCCAAAAGGACGTTGGTCGCTCTTTCAGGTGGGATGTCGATTTCTGCGCAGTAGACGCCTTAAGTTAGCTTGGCTCAAGTAAATAGTTAATACTGAAACCGTGTATTCCTTGTTTGATATTGCGAGATAATGGTGTAATAAACAAGAAATTATTGATTTGCATCAAATATTCACTCGTGTATGTTAGCGTTTCTAATGCCAAACATAATTCACATATGCATATGAAATTTACGGAAACGACGAATAAGTGGGACATCCAGCGATGTACCAGCGAACATTGCGAAATCACTGTGGCATTCAAATTAGCTGATTGTGAGAGTAATCTCTGGCACAATCCTTTGTTATAGCTGTGTTGTAGCATTAATAACAGCGACAGAAAATGGTTACTAGAATATGTGACTTTTTTTTTTTTTTTTTATCCTTGAAGTTATGCTTCAGACTCATGTCTTTAGTAAGCTTCATCTAACACAGAGTTCAGAAGCTCCGTCCCACGAACTAGGTGGCCCATTTTTGCTAAGGTGGAGGCCACAGTACAGTACGTCAGTTAGGTATAGTTTATGTCTCTTAAGGATCGTCGACGATCGGTTTACGGACCGGGACGCCGACGGTCTGGCGACTGTATTAATCGATTGCTGGGGGCGGTGAGAACCGCCCTGGAACGCGGGTGTATCTAGTATACGCGGTTGTGTGTGTCGCTGTGCTCGTAAGCGAGGGCGAACTACAGGTGAGTGTGTGCTATCCCTACTCGTTGGTGTGTAGGGTCTGATGCTAGGGACCCCGTTGGGTCCGGAGTCTCGCGACCCTTCCTCGTCCGGGTCAGAAGAACGTTTCGTGGTCGACGCTTTTGGCTGACGCGTTTGGATCGGCGTATACGTTTGCCGCTTTTACCAGCAGAGGGTTGCTATGGTTGACTACTGTATCTATGTGTTTGCGAGTTAGCTTTTTAAAGTGCTCGCAGGAGTGTCAACAATTGCAGGTCGCTGTGTAAGTCTACATTTCGTTGGTACCACTGCGCCCCAGTGGCGCGGCGGATGGTTATTTTGAATTACTTGTAGTTGATTTAGGAGTGTGGAGGATGCGTGAGCGAGTTTGGCATGCATAAGCGCATGATTGGTCGTATGCATACCTTGTACAATAAAGTTTATATTTTAGCGACATTTTACTGTTTCGAATTCGTTGGGTGATAGAGTCTGGTCAGAAACGAACAAAGCCTTTCTCCTAACGTCCTGAATATGACTTTTGAACGACATGTTGCAGTCGAAGGTCACGCCTGGTATTTGGCCTTCCTTTCCCATGGGATCAGGTTGGCCGTAAAGTTTTAGTTGCCCTAGTGTCTGGTGTCGGCCAGCGCGTGGCCTATCCTGACGCCTGGGTTGAGGACCGGGGTATCGTGTAATCACGACGTAATCTAGACCGATGAAAGTGTATTGCTACACTTTTGTCGGGATTGACGTCGATTCTCCATTACGAAACCATTCGCCTAAACGATTGATCGCGTTCTGGAGCTTTTATAGATATAGTTCGGTCTAAGTGACGAACAATAGAGAGCGGTGTCATCGGCGAAAAGTGCCAGATTGACATCGTCGGGCTTGGGAATGTCGCTCGTGTAGGACGCGAATAATAAAGGTGATCAGGACCGATCATTGAAGGACGCCCGCCTGGAGCGGACGGCTTGTGGACAGGGTGCCCTCGATTGGATATCGAAAAAATGGAATCGACAAGTTTGGATGATGTGAACCAGCTTGTCCAGCACTTTGAGAATGTGCAGCTTATAAGTCGAAGCCGTTGTGAACTTTGTCAAATGCCTTTGCGACATCGAAGAAGACGGCCCCTGTGATACGGGGTTTGGGTTGGTGAAGGCCATTCAGAATGAATTCCGTCAGGCGATAAATTTGGTCGGGACACGAGTGCTTCGGACGAAAACCGAATTGCTCGTCTGGGATGAGGTTATTGGAGAAGTGTGGTCTTTCAACCGGAAGAGAATTATGCGTTCATATAAGCTTGCCCAAGCAATTGAGCAAGCTAATTGGACGATAACTCGTGGGTAGGTTAGAGGGTTTGTTCGGCTTGGGAATACCGATGACGATGGCTTCTTTCAGGCATCAGGAAAAGTACAAGTTGATAGTAAAATATTGAAAATGTTGACCAATACACACGACAATAGGGCCTGGCAAGTATTTTAGAGGTTCTATTTGAGATACGGTCTGGGCCAGGTGCCGACTCAGGGTTTAAGACCCTTAATAATATCCTGAACCTCCTCCGGGGTCACTGGCTTTAAATTATCGCCCTCTGGTGGTAGGCAGCCCTAGTTCGACTAGACGGTCCACCTCCGATGGGTGGGCCCGCGTCGGCGATGTGCGCGAGATGGCGTACATTGCTCTTCTAGCGTATCGGCTAAGCATTCGGCCTTTTCAAGTCATCGAGCTAACAAGCCCCGGTTGGCTTTGATAATGGCGGCATGGCGTCGCGGGGATCCGACTTCATACGTCGACCCAATTGCCAATAGGCGGTGTGCGATGGCTCTAAGTCTTCCGTCAGACTTAACCACGATTCTTTGCGGTGTAATTTTATCCTGTTTCTGACCTCTAACTGAAGTTTCCTAAAGCGAAAACGGTTTGACTCGGATGAATAGCGATAAAACGCCCGCTTGAGTGTATTTTTCTGTCTTATCAGACATCGGATACTGAACGGCAAGCCAAAGTTACGGTCATCCGAAACCTTGACTGTCCTTTCGGTGTCGTTGATGACTGATGAGATATGCGATGTGATACTGTCGATGGCAATATACGCTTTGTCTACGCTATCAATAACCTCTGGTAGGCTAGAGCAACTTTGGGGTCCCATAGCTGAGTTTGCGTTCAAGACAATGCCAATTTGTTACGGTTTTTGGTCGTAGGGACCGCAGGCGCCTTGGCCCAATTTGAATAAGACCGGCAAGTGGTCAGAGTCTAACTCACAGAGTGCCTCTATCGATACGACATCGAGCGAGACGTCTCTAACTAATAGCAGGTCTATAGTGCTAGGAGCGCCTATGCCTGAGTCTGAGTATCTAGTTGGGGTCCCGGGAGCTATTATGTTTATGTTGAGTGGCTCCTCCAGTTCCGCAATTTATTGCCATTGTGTTTAGCGTAATGCAATTCCAGTCAGGGATGTTTGCTATTTAAGTCGCCTGCGATAATGGTTGATGGGCCCTAGGCCGAGAAGCAGCTCTAGGTCGGATCTAAGTAACTTCTTGCTGAGGGACAGATACACGGAAACAAGTACAAGCGGTCTGTGGCCGGTGGTGCAATCTGACACCTGTCCCCTCTAAGTTAGTTAGTGTAGGTATATCTAATGGTGCGATATGTAGTGACCTTTTATAGTATATCAGTGTACCACCTAGCGGTCCTGACAACCTATCGTTTCTAATAATGTTTAGCCACTGATTCTAGGATTGGCTATTGACGGTTTTAAAGGTCTCTTATCTAGAAATATGTCTATACTATAATCCTGCAAGTATTTGGCGATTTCGGATCGCTCTTCTAAGGCCGTTTGCGTTAAAATACGATACGACTAGAGAGCGCGGTTTTGCCCTACCTAAGTTGGTAGCCATCTTAAACAGTTAACCTACTTGTTTGTGTCTGTTTCAGTTCTTATTTAAATTTACTTAGTGCGTCTAAAATTTCGGCGTGAGCAGAGCAAGACGTTTATTTTTTCAACTGGGCTGATTGCCAGGTGCATTTTATGGTCCAAATCGATAACTTGACATGTTTACTTTTTGTGCGAATTCGAAGTATTTCGAGATTAAGTCAACAGGTGGCGGACGGACGATTACCGGGCCCTTTGTGTGACGTGATTTGCGCGGCGGGCGCAGGTGCGAGTTTTGCTCGCTTATTGTGAGGACCCTGGTCGGTTCCCTTGCGATTGTTGCCGCCGCGAGCATTAGGGACAGCGACGGATTTTTATACAACTGGCTTTGTCCATGCACTAACTGCCGGTGCAGGTGCAGGACAAAGCTCGGCTTTAACCGCGGAATTCGCGGAGTTCGCGGAACGTGAGGCAGATGGCCGCGATTGTTTTTGGGTGCTCTCGAGCAACCCTGTAACTAGCCGGGTGACCTACGTTTTCGCAATTTGCGCACGCGGTGGCTCAACCGAATCTTTGGCCTTGGGCACTCCAGAGTGCTGTGATGGCCGGCACATTTCACACTAACGTGCGCGCGAAGCGTTGCGCGTTTGTGTCGAAGTGTTAGCGGTTATGACACTGCGCGACTAGGCCGGTCTTGCGTGGAGTTTCAACCCGTAAACCGGTTAATTTACATATTGAATGTACGTTAAATATTGATTTTCCCTCGGGGAAAGATCAAGCTCGACCATGAGTAGGTCCATTTGAAATTTATGGCGTGGGTGGTGCATGCGCGCACCCTATGCACAGGTATCCTTGCCGTTTGAGATCCGCATTGACCTCGTCTGAATTCAGGTTCCTTCGGAACTCCCTAATGACGACTCGAAGGTCGGTCTTCCGGCACAGAGCGAAAGTGTGAAACGCGATTTTACCCTCGCGGAGGTATTGGGTTAACGCGCGGAAGTCATCTGAGGTCTCTACGTTGACCCGTATGCCTATTCGTGTATTAGCGGATCGAAACTGCGATATTTTCGCCTTTGATAGCCACGTAAGAACACGACTCCAGTGACCCTTGTCGTGAATCACGACCGGGGGTGGAGCCTTGGCCTTACGTTCGGCCATATATACGTCCGCAGTGCTTGGCTTAGATTGCGGCTCGGCCGCGGGCTTTTTCGCGGGCGTCGGTCGGTGACGGGCGTGGGGAGCTGGGCGCTCTCAGAGTCGCTCTCTATGGCGAGACGTTTTTGCCTTTTCCGCGATCGCACGGTGGTAAAACCATCTGAGTCAGCTATGTTGGCGGCGTTTGTTGACACGTCGTGGGTTCAAGTCCATTTTCGAGGCCAGGGTTCGTCTTCGGCGTCTGACTGCGCCGAAAGATAATGACACAGGACAGGTGTAATTACTGGGCTACGGTCCCGGTTGGGTGTCACCAGACGGCGACGGCGTGGTGATTTTAGGTGAAACGGGTATGGTGGCGGACGCGGCGGCTTTGCCTTCAAATACAAGGCGACGGTAACCAGCGTGGATTTGCCCATATTCGGGGCGGATTCGCGGAAATAGTCATCTATTGCCTCTGCGGTGTTGTGCGGGATCGTAATCGTCCATTTTAGCCATTGGGGCGACCCCGCCGGCACGATATAGCTACTAACCCTCCCACCTGCGTGAGGGAGTGTGTGCCTATTAAATAAGTGTAAGCGCTTTGGAGCACTAGGTGTGTACCTAGCTGCCACCTAATGCAGCAAGCACAAGTAAATTTAAAAGATAAATGCCTCGTGGGCTTTTGTGTGTATGTGTAACTACTTACAGTTAAGTCAGGGAACCTGCCTGCGAGCACTCACTACACAACGAAACACAGCACTACTAACACGGCAGCACTGTGATCCACTAACTTTGTAACGCGTAAGCAGAATAACGAACTCATGCGGAACGCACGAGAGGTCCGACTGCCGGCGCTCAGAACGGAATGTGGAATACTGTGACGATGTAAGAAATTCAATATCAGCGTAAGAAAAAAATTGAAATCGCTTAAATCGGATGGTCGCCGATAAGTGCTAGATGCTGAACCATGATGAACGTGTTTTTTAACAATGTGATAGGATATGTAGGGCCAAATCATAATTTATATGTCTATCAATAAAAAATGTGGTGAAGGTCTGTTTATTTTGAGGTAGTACTATCGCACTGCCTATTTATTTAAATTCCGATAACAAAATAGTTGTCAATGTTTTTTTGAAATGGCCTTAATATCTAGCTAGCGTTATATAATTTTTCCAATGAAGGGTAACACATGTAAATTTAAACAATTTAAATAATAAATTATAAATCAAACGTATATGATGTTCAATGCTACATACTAGTTTAAATTATAATGAAATATTCGTAATAAATTTATAAGTTCTTTTTAGTTTATTTTGCAAAGTCTAAAGTCTTTGCAAAAATTAAGATTATTTTGTGATATATAAAAATTTGTATTAAATGAGACTTTTTAGACTGTTCACATATATTAGAGGTTTATAGCACAGTGCAGTATAAGTACTAGGTAACATTCGCTAGGGCCTTAAAAATTCGTATTACTAACACACCCTTAAAAGACGAGCTTTTCTGTACATGTGTCATCATCATCATTCTCCCCTAATACACCCCTATCCATCAGGGGGTTTGGACCGTACCCCACCATTCTGGTCCAATGCGGGTTGGTGGGTGGACCGACTTTTTTTCATGCCCATCCGACGCATGGATCATCTTATTTTTCAGACAATTGGGTGATCAGCCCAAATTGCCCTAACCAACTAGGAAACAACAATGAAATCTGCCACTGTACCTTGGACAAAAAGACGCTCAATGTAGCGTCTTTATCGTGCCTTGTGACGTGCCCAAAGAACTTGAAGATGCGATTGCGAAGAGAGGTGGCGAGAAATAGTAAAATAAAGAATTTTATAATTTAATAATATAATTTAAACATGATAAGTCTGTTTTTTACTATTTTAGAAAGTATCAATCATAAAATTATGAAAAAATGGTTAAAAGAATTGTATCATCGTAGGATATTAGGAAGGCGACCCATATTGTTGCAGCGCATAAACTGCAAGTAAACGTTTTATTACTTATAATAGAGAAATTTCTTACAGTGACAGAAAGCTTAGTTATTGCCTTCTCACCCTTGATTTTATTATCTAAAGGTTGTTATTAAATTACGATTTGATAAGTCACACAAGTTTTACTTAAAATCCCCTAAATAACTTTCAATTTTAGCTATGAAGACTTTTTTACTAATTTCCTTAAGAAGGTTGATGTCAACTAGTAACAATAAACGTCACCTGCATAACAGGTTTTCGATTGTTACAAACTCGTGTTTTCATTTCATAAAAGCTAAAGCTTTTAGTTGAAAATTAATTAACTCTCTTTTGACTTTGCTCTTTGCCAAAATGGCGAGGAGTAAAGTCAAAACTCTCTGTTATGCATGCATTTGAAATGGAACACTCATACGATAAGAAAAAAGTTTTAGTGTCATCGAATTTTCTTGAAGGGAATTTACTGTAATGTACGAAAACATTTAATATTTTGGATTTATTGTATGTTTTTAAGATCAGTGTACTTACGTTTTTGTAAGTGGCCGTAAATTATTGAACATCACGAAATAAAGGCCACGTTAAAGAACAATCGTCGTAGCAATTTAATCAAAATGTCATGAAAAGCGTTTTATGCACATAGATTGAAGAATTTTTAGATGCATTATCTTTTATATAAACTTACACGATATAACCGTACATGAGCTTTGAATATTTCAATTAGTAACAATTTTTACATTAAAAAGGTTATTGTGGGCTACCATGAGGTGGCCATAACCTTGTTGGCTGACAGACCTTGTTTGGCCTTCTTTGGTCCACGTTCACGCTGAGCAACCCACTGTTTTGATTGTTCCTTGGTCTCTGACGTGTTGTGATGGATCCATTAAAATTGATGATTTCGAGTCCACATAGTGTCTATCAAGCATTTCCTTAGATTTAGCGATGGTTTTTTAACAAAAAAAGTAATGCTAATTCGTTTATTTATTTTTTGCATAAATTTTAATATGCGATTTTTCTCCCCATGTTAATCTATACGCCACGCGATAAGGAAATGGAACTTTAAAGAGCATTATGCCATGTTGTGTGAAACAACACGATGACGCTGATATTTATAATTCTTAACTTTAATATTTTTTTTTATTTTAGTTAACAATGATGAATTTAAAATAATAAATTTATAACATGCCTATTTTATGACAACGATTTTCAGCAATTATAATTATCTTCAACAATTAGTTGACTAAGATTTTAATATGCTTTAAAGTAAAACTTTCCTGACAGCTGTAGTAAGAACATCTGCACATTTGCATTGCAGACATCTCATTTTACAGTATAATGATATCAGGTGGTCGGAATAATTATGCATCGTTTTGATGTAAAACTTTTATATTTACACTCTGAAATTAATATTCGTTACTGATTGTTGAAACTTACTTTTTGCGGGGTTCAACAAGACTCAAAAATAAAATTAAAATTCAGTTTAAATTAAAATGAACTGAATTTTAATTATTCAAAATCTCATTTAATTATCGACTTAACACTACAGTTATTTATTTTGAAATTTTCAGCATCACTAATAAATTATCAGATAGGGCTGCTTCGGTGGCTGCAGCTGGTGGGGTCACAAAATACTGCGAAAGAGTTCCTGTGACCCCATGACAAAGGCGCCAAGGAACATCATGGAGGATTTAGACGATGTGAGTCCAGCATAACTCGGGAAGATGGATATGCGTAGGCATTTTCCTATTGTGAAAAAAGGTATATAATATATTAATTATTACGAAAGTCAGTAACTTACTACATCCGCAGGGAAGCTGACAGGAAATCTGTCAGATGTAAGGACTAAGAAACAATAAGAAGTAAGTAGAAGATCGTAGACGTATCACTAAACCCGTCATCTGCAGCCTAAACTAAGTTGTGGGAAATGAATAGCACTGTCAGCATTCCATAGGCCGCTCTCCCGGTTTTCTGCAACTTATCGGAAATTTCAGATGCAGACGGCACGGAACACAGCAAGAGGGATTAATCATTTAGTTACATTGTAAGCAACTTGATCGTTCTTAATACTAAAACCACTTCAAATAGATTAAATAAAAGAGTAATTGTTTTATTCTTTCTGCTTGCAGTTTTTCCGTGTAATAATGGGGTTTACTTCTAGTGCATCAATATTTACCTGAAAAACGATTTTTTCTGACCCCTACAGCGCAAAATGTTCAATCGCATTTGATGTTTCGATTACTTGACAGTAAAGTTAAAGGTTCTGCGATCCTGTTACGACTGCGAAAGATAGTAATGATGAACAGGACCGACTCTTTGCATGCCCATCAGACGCATGGATCCGCTCAATTTTCAGACAATTGGGGGATGACACAGAGTTGTTTCTTCATAGGACTCGTACACGCGTACTTCGATACAAGGGCAGATCTAATTTCGCCATGGAGGTGGTCAATTTGTTTTGTGCAAAAATACGAATGTAGCTAATATAAGGACCCGGTCCCAGATTGAACTAAATAAAATAAGTTATTTTTCTAATTCTATACAAATTATCTATAAAACTTAGCACAAACAAAAAATACTTACTATAAAGAAAGTTAGGTGACATCATTTAAAATCCCTTTACCTTAAATAAAAATAAAATATTTCTTGTGACTAATTAGTTTTATGATTTTGAACAAAATTTGCCATAAAACTAAACTTTTCAAAGTTATCAACCCAAAATACTACTCGTGCCACAAAAATACTACTTTTTACTAAAATATTCTATTTATAATACATTTTTCAAAAAATAGCCATGAACATTTTTTCGCTTAACACACACATTACAAATTTGTGTAATATTTGCGTTCATTAGAGCAATAGATTCATTCCGATGTCTGTCTATGCTATTTTTAAACAATATTTATAATATTAGCTTTTAATTTTATTAATGGCTTTTGAATTTGGTTTTTCTACATACTTATTGTATTTGATAATGATAACGGATGGGTGATAAATGTTTTAATTGATGATAGATGATACACTAAATGCTTTAGGATTTCAAAACGAGTTTCTCATATTATCATAGTAATTATATCGTAAGGACAACCATTGGCATGAGTTGCGATTGGATGTTCAACACACAAGAAGAATTTCAGCACAAAAATCTGCGGTTTTGAGCTTTTATAATAATAATGACAAATAAATGAAAAAGGCGTAGAGCTAGACACGAGCTTTCTTTCATCAATGTCCAAAAATAGACTTGAGTACAGGTTTTGCAGTGATAAATCAAAGTACCTCAAGTACTAGATGTTACATGTGTAAAGGGATTAGGTTTAAAGAATGGATTAAAATTTAATAAAAGAATAGATTGCGTCCCAAACAAAACTATTAAAATATAACTATGAAATATCGTATATTACTTTGTAATTTTACCACTTCGTTTGACCTATCTTAGGGACACCAAGCAGCAATAAAACCGATTGAAACACGAACCAACTATTTTTAAACGGTGAGAAAACAAAAGAACCCGTCTTCGCTTTCAAGGGCAAAAGAAGGCAAATCACGTCAATTAATATACCAATTACCCATATGCATATGTATTAAAAGTAAAATGATTTATACGTTGCATGCGGGTGTGAAAAGTTGACTGTTAATATACCTAAATCAGCTTTCATGGTGTTGATGAAGTTCTTTTCCGAACCAATTTATTTCTAGTACATTACAATCGATTAGTAATTCGTTTTTGTTGATTCATACTATTCCTAATCAACAAAAATTCGACTACTACTACTATTTATTAAATATTAAAGTTCGATAGAATAGTAAGTTTATGTTATAATATTAAGAAGAAAGTAAGTTTATTATCCGCTTGATGTTCAAATAGCCTTAAATTCTACTAAGTTCACTACGATTGATAAGTTAGGAACATCAATTGCATTTAAATAATTACTTAAATGTTATAAAGAAAAATAGATAAATTGTAGAATATTTGAGTTATCAAAAGCCTAAAGAACTTGTTCTTCGTCCTGGAGAAAAGACGGTGTTGAGTTACTGATTTCAAATATTAATTTATAATGTTTATTAAAGCTGCAAGGGAGTTTATGTCCATTTAGTCGTGTTGCGTCTGCTCTGGCTTCTTATTTTGAATTTGACTGTCGACAACTAAGACCTAAGAAACACCACCACACTTATGTTTAACTTTGCTGAGTGCACGCCACTAAATTACCTCTCTCGTCAGTTATACAATAGCACTGTAATAGTAACACAAACATTTGCAAATGAAGCCAACTTTATCGCGTCTTTGTGCTGTTGCCATTGTTTTTACTTACAAGTAGTTGCGATTAAATTGTATTTCATGCAACAAATATAAATATTTATGACTCGTTTTTTAATAGTATATAACCTGAAATAGTATAACATTATTATATATATCAATTAATAGCATTTTCGATATTTGCTACAAAATAGAATCATTTATTACGTTCATATATACAATAGTAAAGAAGGTAACCATTGCAAATGTATAATTTAATTATAACAACGCCAATAAATACAAACATCTGGACCGTTTTCATAATAAGCATCATGTATGCATCATCAACCTTTGATAGTCCACTGCTGGACATAGGCCTCCCCTAATACACCCCTTTCCATTGGGGAGTTTGGACCGTATCCCACCACGCTGGTCCAATGCGGGTTGGTGGGTGGACCGACTTTTTACATGCCCATCCGACGCATGGATCATCTTACTTTTCGGACAACTGGGTGATCGGCCAAAATTGCCCTAACCAACTAGGAAACAACAATGAAAATTTGTTGTGTCCCCGCAGGATTCGAACCCATGACCTCCGGTTTCTAAAGCACACGTCCATACCACTAGGCTACGGAGGCAGTTCATAATAAGCCTGTAACTCACACGGGAACAATAAATTACAGCCCATTTTAGATTTTGTACTGTCTGCGCGCTATGCGTTTTTTACGGTTTTTAACGGAGTAACAGAAACAAAGCTAATTAAATAATTTTGTAAAGTGTTTATAAAAGATAACTGTTTCTTTACTGGGTATACGAGACGTAATATCCTATGTCTAACGGTAGGCAGAGCATTGGTGATACCATTGGTATTGCCTATGTCTATGGGCGTTGGTGACCACTTTCGCAGCCCATAAAGTTTAATACAAAAGGTAGCTATGATTAGAATATAAAAATTTTGAAGTTATATCAACAAGGGATGAGGTCAATTTTTTGTTAGTATGTTTTAAGTATGTTACTGTTTTATTTTGTGAAATACACTAAAATATATAGTTAACAAAACGTTTTATGCTATGTTAAAAATTTTTAATATTATTAAAAATATAGAACTATTGAGTTAGAATTTTTCTAAAAATAATAACAGAGTTAAATGATACACTGTTAAAATGAAAACTATTTTATATTAAATACTACTATCATTATTTTGACAAAGATATCCGTTTTATTTGCGTTTTTATAATTAAGAACATGTTTGGATGTAGTTTATATTCTGCACTTGCAAATCCCCAGGTAAGTTAAAAAAAAATGTGTATTGTTAAAATTTTGAAAATGCTAACATTAAAAAAAAGACCGTCTGGACGGGTCTGAGTTTGTGAACCGGTGGTAAAAAAAATTTTTTAACGGTCATAAGTGCTTCGTAGAGCCTAAATTGAATAAATAATTTTGACTTTGACTTTGATTATGAATAAACGTGTCCTTAATTCAGTTAGTCGTTAAACCCTTCTGTCGTTATTGATGTGCTTTTAAAATGAAACTGTTTAAAAAATGTAATTTTTCTCTTTTAGAATGATATTCTTTTGAACTAGTGTTTTTTATCCAGAACAAAAACAATTACGCAAAAAGGTCATGTCATTTTAATACCGGATCCCGTTTTATGATTCACTGTTTCACGTCGCACGATCGTAAAGTGAAGCACTCACTACATGCACCCATAAAAGTAATACCAACAAATCAAAAGATATTGTTATGTAGCTCGTGACTTCTTACTACTCGAAGAGCTAGGATTATTGACGAAAACTTAGAAGGTCAAGCCATGAAATTGCCTTGCGTTATTCAGCTTTTATGTGCAAATATGGTTTAACACACCTGCCGCATTCTAATTGACGAGTCCATCAATTACATTTTTTTTACTTACTTCAAATGTTTATAAATTTTGACAATATATAACTATAATATCTGTTGTGAATTATTATTATTTACAGACATAATTAATTATGCAAAATGTTTTAGATTTATTATTTTAACCACGCTGTCATAAATCTGTAAAGAGACTTGTTTACATATTTAACTGAAATTATATATGATTTTGTCTGTATGGTCAGAATATGAACTTTCGATAGTTAATATAAAACAATGTTTGCAAATAACTTTGCAAGTTACTGTTTAATGTACGTATCTATATTTTTAAATTATAAAACACCTATATCGTATCTATTACCGGCGAGGCTGTGGTGGCAAAATGTAACATTGAGTATGTGGGGGGTTTGACATACCCACTTATGAAATTGGCCATAAATATCACAATATCGATAAATTAAGTTCTAATGTTATGTTTTGTGATATTAATATAAACAATAAACAGCTTTTAATTAAAAAATGTAATATTTTAATAATTTTTGTATTATTATTTAGTAAAATAAAATAAACCGAGTTTGTTTTTAAACAAAAATAGGCATTATCTTAATAAACCTGTAAAATAAACAAAAACAAAATGTTACTTTAAGCAACAACTACTATATTAAGGAGAAAACATCAGTCTCTAAATTAGAAATAAAAAAACTATCATAATACTTTTTAAAGCTTAGGAACTAGGGTTATCATCACAACATTTTTTGCAGGAAAATATTGCGTGCTCTATACAAATGGTCTTTCCACGTGTTGAGCAAGAGTGCTTTGTCTTTAGATCTTTTTTCCTTGGACAATCAGCACATCTCGTATATCGCCCACTACTACTCTGGAGTTAATGACTTGGTTCTTCAATAATTTGCGAACAGATCCTGTTTCGAATAAAGACTGGATTTTTTTGGTCTTTTCGTAATCGTAAATGTTCATACACCTGAGCTAATCCTAGATTACGAATAAACTCTGTTCACGTTATGTTTTCATTTTTGTTTTCCCGAAAAATAATAATTGCGTTTGTAGCAGCTATGTTTAGTATCCCATAAAAGATGGTCATAGGCCACCGCTTGATGTTACGCGAAACATCGTAAGTAGCGCAGAGTTCATTAACAACATCTACTCCTGCTTTTAAGCCATTAAAAAATGTTATATTTTGGGCTTCTTTTTATCTTCCGTCTTTTTATCTTATTTTCATTTTTACCGAAATAACCACACACCAACTATGTGGCGGGTATTACGTACCCGACAGGACTTTACGCACGTTTAACTTAAGCACCGGTTAGTGCAACACTGCGATCACGCCACTATCCCCTTCCGCGGCTCCTTAGCTCCAGCTATGCGGCGAGACAAACCGTTACAGCAAAAATTTTAAACAAAACGATCGTTGAAGTAAAACGTGGGGTATGTCACACCCCACCACAGCCTCGTCGGGTTAAAACTACTATTAAGCTAGTAACTTTTTGCAATAAAATATAGCAATCGTTATTATGATTCCATTCACCATTTTAAAATATATAAATATGTTTCAAAATAATAAAATACAAACTATTCACATTTCAATACTCATCTTAGACACAATGTCTCCATATAATTACAGATCGAGTTCTATCGTTAAATTGACGTTGAAATGGGTTAAGCAAAAGCAATTTGGAGAGTAATTAGTTGATGACACAATCTCAATTTGACTTGTTTGTTTATTGTTAAGAATATAAATCGTCAGTTAACAGTTTTGTCGTCCAATTCATTTAAATGATATGGTTAACTTTTATAATTTGTTTCCTAAATAATAGCAATAAAAATTAACGTCATCAATGTGTTTTCTTACGTACAATTAACGAAGTAAAATTTCCTGCGCAGTACTTAGTTAAAATTGTTTTATATCTTATCTTTTTAATTGCACGTTTCACATTGTTCTATAAGAGTCGCTAATGTTCATTATTTGTAAATATTATCTATCTTGTGGATCAAGGATCTTGAAGATCTGGAAACTTGTTCTTATATTCATAATTTGATTTTGACGAATAATATATATGCGTAACACCACTTAGCACAGTTACACTATTACAGATGCACAACACTTATCACACACGAGGTGAGTTCCGTTCAGGGCAGCGGCTTACAAGGATCTCCTCCGCTATATTTCAAAACCCGTCGTTTATACCCGATCTCGGACAGAGATAACGTCAATATCGAGACTTCTTTTCTTAAAGTACCCGCATTAGAAATAATATTCTGACTCGGCCTTTCCTGACAATGTGTCGTCCTCGACACATACATACATTACACATAAACATATCTGCCTAGACAGACGCATCACCGACCTGCCCGTCCAAAAAAACACGTCTGAGGATTCGTACGTCCAACGTACACACAATTATCATTCGCGGACAGAGCCGTCGAATTGCGAAGGCATCACTAAATCGCATGTCCAACACTAACAAACATCATACGTGGATAGAGGCATCGCCGAATGTGATAACGTTATTCTGACTATACTTTAATGAACACTTTAGTGTTTAAAATTCGTTTATATTTATTTACTCTTAGAAAAACAGGCGAAATAATTGCTTTTATAATTACAATTATCCAGCAATAATAATACTTAAAATGTTTATTGATGTTACTCGTTTATGGCCATATTCTTAGACTCATTATAATTTAATACAATATTAACAATCCTAAAAAGGCAGCACAATAAATTGTAACTCCCGCCTTTGCCTGCGTTTTTGTTTGCATGAATTTTTTTTTAATAGAATTTAAGTATAGGAAATTACTTTTATAGGCATTAGCTACCTTTCAATAAAAGTCCCGTCAAAAACTGTCTATTAAATTTTTGAGTAGAGATTAGCTAGAACAAACCCAGATAAAAATTTAAAAATTATTGTTCTTGTCATATGTATCGGTTATATATCCCTTATATCGTGATTTTAAAGATATACCATTTGCTGTGGTAATTACTTATAGTTGTGATTAACCAAGGGTTGCCTGCAATACAAAAACCTTGTTAACATATTGATAAAAATACACATACATACATCAACAGCCTGTGATGAGTCCACTGCTGGACATAGGCCTCCCCAAAACCCCCTATCCAGGGGGTTTTGGACCGTATCCACCACGCTGGTCCAATGCGGGTTGGTAGGTAGACCGACTTTTACATGCCCATCCGACGCATGGATCATCTTACTTTTCGGACAATTGGGTGATCAGCCCAAATTGCCTAACCAACTAGAAAATAACAATGAAAATTTGTTGAGTCCCGAAGTTCAGACCCGACCTCTGGTTTCTAAAGCACCACGCCCATACCACTAGGCTACGGAGGCGTTGCAAAAATAGTGCGCGTGAATTCGTCCGCACTGTAATGTGCAAAAATGCTGTTTTGTTTTAGTATCGGTTATATATTACAATGTAATAATTTCAAAACGGTTTTTTTTTTACAAACAGACGCTTCAAATTCGTTTATTAAATTTAGATAACTGTATCGTGATCACATGGAAAAATGACACACACTGTAAAAATTCAAAACATTAAAATAAAAGCACTAAAAACGATAAATCTGTAAAATGTGGCTTCAATTTTATATATTTTGCATAACCAAGAATTTTTTTTTAAACCCTGCAAGAAATTATGCCGCGAATTTTATCACTTTATTTTAAATTTCTAAGACCTTTTAAGATATTACTTTAATCAAAGTATCGTCTATGTCACGTTTTATGTATATAGAATGAAGAATTTCTTTAATGCGATAACTTTTATGTGAACTTAAACTGTTTAGTTAATTATCTGTTTAATTGTTATTAACTGTTTATTTAATTAATTATTATAAATGAGCTTTAAATATGCCTCATTCCAAATTTTAAGATGTCTACATTAACATGCCTTTTGTGGGTTATTCTTAAAATATAGATATATGCATTCACTTGACTGTATTGTCAAGGTCAATTGAAATAGTATAATTATATAAAACATAATTTAAATATATCTCTTAAAATTTCGGCAGCATTTGCAATTTAAACGCACAAGTGAATTTTTAGTGCTATCATCTTCTTAAATATCTATTAAACTACGCATCAATAAATTGTTAAAAACAAAGGCCTAATAACAGCTAATACCTATCATATAAAAAAGAGTGGAGCGCTACGAGGTAACATGTTTAAGAAAAGCACGCTCCGAATCGAGTACCTTCTTTTAGGACGCTGTTCAAAAATAATATATTGAACCAGTTTTCGTGGTCAACGCTATTCAAATGAAGGCTGGAAACCGTCCCAAAAACTTCATTTGACAAATATTAGCATTACAACTATTACCGTCGATTTTCAACCCTCCGAGTTTGGTAACTAATCTGTTCAAAATAAAAAGCATGGGATTGGAGTTAATTTAATATAAATTATGCAAAGTCCGTCAACATTATTTGAGTCGTTGAATTGTTTACTTCTTAGTTCTGTTATGACATTAGCAATAATTTATGGTATATCAAGGTTATAACAGTTAATATTACAATATTTCATAGACTTTTAAACTTAAGTAAAATCAGATCTATTGTCTTGTAACAATGATGTTTTAAAATTTTAACCTCTGATTGAATATAACTAAAAAGGCTTAAACGCTTGAGATTAAATGCGTTTGCTATATAATTTTCTAATTACTCTCAATATTTAAAAATAATATAAGGCATAGAAGAATATAGAATCTTTCTTCATTCCTTTCCATAGCCATTTTCTAAAGTTATTATAGGGCCGGCTTCTGCAACTGCCATCTGACTTCCTAAAACCACAGTGTTAAATGCATTTTATTAAAAATTATTTCTCAGTACTCTGAACGTACTGCCATCTTACGACTGCTAAAGACAGTCTTGACAACTGGGACGACTTTCTTCATACCTATACGACGTATCGGCCCTTATTGTCCTAACCAACCAGAAAAAATGATTTACTTTGTTTTCCAGCGGGATTCGAACCCACGACCTTTAGTTTGCAAAGCAAGAAACAAGGCTTGGGCTAAGGACGCTTTATAAGAGAGAGTTGATTAATATAATTTGATACTCAGATTTAATAAAAGGCAACAGAAATAAAAAATCTTGTGCAGAAGTTACGTTCTGTGTATTTCTCTTCTATTTTATTTTTACCAGACAAAGACGGATGACGCAATCAGAGTGAATACTTTAACCTCTTCCAAGGATACGAATTACGCACGAGTGCATATCTAGTAATAAGATTATCTTGTTCTGAACGCGAACTGCTTCGCTTGTTGAGATTTACCACGTTTTCTTCATAGCGTGTATGCACGACTAAATTAGCGAACAGTATATTAACAAATGGCTCTAACGAACTGAATTCGCTGATTTTCCAGAGGGGTTAATTTTGGGTACTATAGTTAATTATAAAATAGACAAAAATTACACTAGTTCTCCTTAAACCATTAAGTTAAAATCATAGGGTATTTTTAATGCTAAAGAATATTGAAAACTTAAAAATTTATACTCACTAAACGAACAGAATTGCAACATTTTAGTATTGGTTGTATATTTTTGGTTCCCGACGTTTCGTACTCTTTTCAGCGTCTATTTCTTGACCAGGCCAGACCTCTCCGTCTATTTCTATTACCGTCTATTTCTTCCAGACCAGGCTTCAGGCCAGACTATGATGGAATATCTCTGCAGCTCAATGCATTTGAAATAACTGTTAGTTAATTTTAATTTGCCCCTCTGTAGTAAATTTTGGTTTAAATTCCAACAAAAAGAACTAATATTGTCATGAGACCTTGTAGCTTTTATATCAGGTTTGATATAAGAGTCACTTAAGGAAATCCTGCGTCTATGACCATTGCGTAGACAAACCGCAATAATTTATTAGATACCTATGACAAATCTAAAATTTTTGCACAAGAAGATCAATAACTAAATTGTATTATTTGCAGATGGCACTTCTTCAATTCTTACAATAAAACGACGTAATTAAAACAAAACTTGGATAGTGATTAAATGCAAATAATTTAATGTTAAACAAAAATAAAACGAAATGTGGAAGATTTATGAATCCTAATGTTCCTAAAAACTGGATTTGATGTGGTCGAAGATGTAGAGGGACCCTGAACACGTAGTTTCCACTGTATTTCTCGGCATCACAATAGATTCTTAACTGCAATGGGGCCCTCATATTAGTAGGCTTGCGAATAATCTTAGCTCAGCGGATTATACAGTTAAAAAAATTAGACACCTAACCGGCTATTTCAAACTAAACGACACAATACGATTTCAAAAACTTTTCTTTACTACGTGACATAATTAAATAAAGGAGCCACACATAAAGTACCTTTCCAACAATAAAATATGAGAATTGGTCTGCTAAGAAAAGTGTAAAAAGCCACATGAACAACTGTGTTGTTATTTGTCATGTTTGTATGTTGTTTCATGTTAAAGCAATTAAAACCTTGCAAAGCATGGATACAAGCAACATACATTAACGAATTATACACATTCTCTGTGGTAACCGCAAGAATATTACGGTGCCAAGTATGGCTTGTTGCGGCATAGGGGGTTACAAAAGAGAATTGCAGAAACATTCCACTGTGCAGTGGTCAGTTTAACTATTACTAGAAGCTTTTTACTACTTAGTTTTATACTGCTTGCTAGCTTTCCATTTATTACAACATACTATACGCCTTCTCCATGATCCACCTCGTTGATCGTATTGTATTCTTAAAATGCTATGGCAGTACAATATGGTACTTAAAAAACTTTCTACTCCAACGGAATTGGGTTTTACGAGCTGTCTGTATGAAGATGTCTTGAATATGCACCATAATACACTCGCCGACTCAAAGTGATGTCATATAAATAGCAGTCAAAGACTATGTGGCTGTAAGTTAAGTTAAGTTACCAGTAACTTATTATTGGTGACGTTGATTAAATACATTGCTCTGAAAACATTAAGGCAAAATTCTACTCAATGTTAATTCTCTTCAAACCGGTCGGAATAATAACAAAATTTGTAAAAAGTCCTCATTGTATAGTATAAAATACGATACAAAGTGTTTTTATCATTTCAAAACCACCGTCATCTTAAAGGAGGATTAGTAAATTAAATAGAACACTAACTTCGCCTTAACTTGGCGTGATTATTCGGCCAAATTACCCCAGGTTCTAGTTTCACAATTAGCGGAGACTAGTTTAACAAACACTCTGGAGGTTAGATTAAAGCTAACTTGCAGAGTTTGAACTTGTTTATTGTTAGTATTTGTGACTACGTTCTTTGGTGTAATAAGGTGCATGTTCCACAGATAAAATTTAATAATGCTTGGACACAAATATAAAAGTAGCTTAATAGTTTTATTTAAAAAAAGTGAACGTTGGACATTAATACAATGAATATTTGATCTGTCTTGTATTTATTTGAAATTAAATATAATACAATTTAAATATTTAGCTGTTTAATGTTAAAAAAGACCTGAAATAAGTAAAATTTTTGGTAGATGTATAAATAAGTTTTATTTTCGTATTAGCGACCGGCCTCTACTTCGAAGGGACCTATGCTGATACAAAAAAATATTTAATGTACGTACAATATTAACCTTTCATCAATCTACCTATTACAAAAAACGCATCGAAATCCATTGCGTAGTTTAAAAGATTTAAGCATAAATACAAGATTTAAGGATATAGGGACAGAGAAAGCGACGCTGTTTTATACTATGCAGTGATAAAACGTCTGGATAAGAACTGCTGTTCAATGGATTAATATTTAAATGATCTGTTCAGTGTTTCGATACAAACAAGTAGAGATATAATAGAAATATGTGACTTATTAAAAAAAAACTAGCAGCTACCTCCTAAGACGTCTTCCTTTAATACTAATATCTTAGGAACCCTCAGACCATTGGCATCTTATTAAAACTAAAAATAGTCCCAACTTTAATATGAAGTTTGAGTTACAGTGATTTTGACAAATAGACGTTAATGAGGGTGTGTAAAATACCGATCTAAATTTATTCAATTATAATTTGAGATTTGTTGATGTTCAATTAAATTCAATGAATATAATCAAATTATTCATTGCCAGATACTTGATATATTTGAATTTGCAGGGAAAAATAATTTAGTTGGAATAACCGTAAACCCACCCACCCACCAAATCACCCACCAACCTGCTTTGGATCAGCGTGGTGGGATACGGTTCAAAATCCCTTTATGGATAGGAGTGTTAGGGGAGGCCTATATCTAGCAGTGGACTTTTACTTACTATTAATTTATATAACTACCTTAGTTTGTTTAGGGAACGGTAATTTTTTTTCTTTTATTTCAAGAAACGTATTCAAACGTGTTCATTCTTGAAAAAGTTACCGTAACCTTTCTAAAGTTTTAAATTAAGGATTTTATGTTTGGGTTAAATAAAAAGTAAAACCTGAACTTAAAGGAAGCACTTACAGAATTAGTGCTTTGTTGTAAATGATACTCAGAACACTTGCTTGTCTTCATTATAACTGAACTTTGTAGTTGGGAACAAAGAAGTTTTGCCTCGCAGGGTTGCACGATAAAACGAAAACTTTCTGCAAAATGACATTGTTGCCGGGCAGGCATCAACAATCCGCACAAACTTCAAGAATTACTTAGGCGCTCGTAGCTTTCATGGAGATTGTTTATAAAAAATTGTTTTTAAACGTACAAGCACAGCTAAAATTAAGGCATGATCATGTTGTGTTGTAACACACACGGATGGTATATCGGATGGTATGGTGTCTCCTGCTGACGTATTTATGGAGGAATTTGAGGAGAAGACCCTAAAAAGCTGCTTACTGCTCCCATTTATCTAGTATTTTCTATGTGGGCTATGTAGATAATAAATTTACCATCTTTCAATATCATATAATAAATGCATTTTCACACCACCTTAACTTCATAAATAATATAGTTTCCAATGGAGTTATAAAATAAACACCCTGAGCCATACTGTGTACAGAAAGCCAACAAATAATTCACACCATCATCAAACTTAGTTAGATATCGTGGCCAAATCTTAGTTTTAGAGAGCCCGAGGTATCTTTGAAGATAAAAAACATCTAGCGGTTTGCTGCACCACGGCAGTGTCACAGTGACCGAGTGAAGGCAGCCATAGTTAAGCAAGTGCCTGCTGTTTTTGAGAGATGTCTGACACAGAATGACTACATAATTATTTCTATTGTTTACGCGAATATTAAACATTATTAAATAAAATTACTTTACGGATTTTATCGCGTTTATTTTACATTTTAAATTCCGACATTTCGAACATTTTCCAGCGGCAGTGGTCACGGGTAGACTGAGATGTCATGCGCTTTGTTGCCAGTGCTGAGCGGCGTTTCCAGATCCGAATTTTAATTAATTATTTTTTGAATTAATTTTTGTCCAGTCTACCCGCACGCGCGCTGGAAAAACGATTTTTAACATCTTCATCTTGCCGACAATGAAGCTATGGTTAGTTTTCATGTTCAATCTTTGGTTACATCTTTTACCAATCGGAGGTTGCATCAATATTGTAACAAAGTAAAAGAAATAACAGCCAATAGAATATGCATTTTACTATGACATTTGCTTAACATCTAGCTATTTATTGTGGAAAGATGAGTTCCAGCATGCAGATGGATTGTGTAGCAATGGGCTGTCCAGTGTCTCCTATTGTTGCTTGACATTTTTATAGAAGATTTTGAGAGAAGGCCCTACTCACTGCTCTCATTCATCCAAAATTTATAAGCGCTATGTAGATGATACATTTACCATCTTACCATATGATAAAATAAATGCATTTTAAACCACCTTAACTCCATTTATTCAAAAATACAGTTTACTATGGAGTTGAAAATAATCGTTCTTTAGCTTTTCTTGATGTTTTAATTATTCTAATCCCGATAACACCTTAATCCAAGAAGTGTATAGGAAATCAACGCATACAAATAAATATTTATATGGTTATTGACACCAGCATCCCATCCAGTTAGCTACCGTGGGCAAATCTTTGTTTCCAGAGAGCACGAGGGATATGTTATGATGCACACCTGGTGGCTGAGCTACACCATGTTAAGCAAGTGCTGCGAGACAATAAGCTTGCTGCGCCACGGCAACGTCACAGTAACCGAGTGAAGGCGTCACATTGGAGCGAGTACCTGCTATTCTACCTTTGTGAGAGGCGAGAAACGCAAGATTGGCTACATTTTGAGGCGGCTTCAATCAAAACTTATTTCAAGCCGCTGAAGAAGATTGGTCAATTCCTACCACCTGTCAAGTACAATATTCCTCTACAAGTTGAGTGTACAAGCCAGATTGTGACTGCAGCCTCTCTTATATTGGTAACAAAGCGAGCAATAAGAACCCGCGTGAAGGAACATATAGCTGACATCAAACATAAAGACCCAACAAATCGGCAGTGTGAGACCATACATTAAATCACCCGAACCTCATCAGATTTGATCGCACAAATCCTCGCTAAAGAACACCGATTCCTACCAAGGAAGATCCGTGAGGCTATTGAGATTAGAAAACATCCAAATTTCATTAGAAAGATGGTTGGGTTCTACCACCTGCTTGGACCCCATAATTAATAAATTAAATTTTAAACCCAAGCATTTGACCACTGCTGCTATAAAGATAAAACCAGTTCATTTTGACAGGTCGGAGTGCAGACTAAAATAATTAATTACAATTAAGATCTAGAAAACCTGCTTTAGCACTGGCAACAACCTCATGACGTCCCAGTCTACCTCGTAACCACGGCCTCTGGAAAGTGTTTGAAATGTTGGGAATTTTCAAAATACGCGATAAAATCCGTAAAAAGTCCATTAATTACATATTAAATAGTTGTCTTAATAATCTCTAAAATGTTGAGTGACCGATTTTATAAAAGATTTCAATTAGCTGAATTTATAGTAAGACACGATACGTCATTGGCAAAATATACTAGGGCTAAAGAGTCACATATCCTTGTATTTTGTGTTTGTTGTCATTTTGCTTAACCTAGAAAAAATACATTGCAACACGAAATACGTCTGTTTTGTTTTTTTCTATTTCATAACAAGCACGTATCTTGCAATTTGAGAAATATTATGTCTTATAAGGATGGAAATATATTAACTGATTATAAAATTAATAAAATAAAACTATATTGCTTATTAAAATCAGAGAAACTTTCTATTTCGATATCAGCTATTATTTATACTAAGTATACACACATACAAAAGATAAGATGTTAACTATTAATTATATATTAGTTTTAAACAAATTTGTACAGATAAAACCTATTTATTGAGTGGCTGCCAATAATAATTATATTTGTAATGTGAATTATATATAATTTAAGGACTTAACAAGTGTATTGAAAATTACAAATGTAGAGCAATCAAATTATAACAATAACAAATTATTAACTAAATTAAAAGTTAAAAGTTAGTGAAGTTTATTATATAATATTTATTATTATAAAATATTTGATTATTTCTTTATTTACGCGATTATTATACATATCAAATCCACTAATTTACGGATTTTTCGCGTTACTTAAAAATATATTTATTCCCGATGTTTCGGATTCTTTCCAGCATCCATGATCACGGGCAGACTAAGTTGGTATATGTCTGTATTTCAATGTTTCGAATAACCGTCAGAGTTTTTTAAAAATTGACATATCGTTCGTTTTCTTAATTTTAATGTTGGTTTTACAAAAGTTTTTATACTCTGCGTTTAATTTTGAAATTATTGGATCACACGCAGGTGGCAAAGACCAACCATCCTCTCTATTAAAATTATGATATTTTTTTAATTTCTATAGGTTCCCGAATCATCCTTGGTGTAAAATGATATTCTTTTGCAAGCAGTTTAGATTCATCAAATCTAATATAATGATTGGGTTTGTCTAAAACATTGTCACAAATTGCAGATTTCTTATAGCGTCGGTGCTTAACATCAGCTATATGTTCTTTTACTCTGGTTCTTACTGGTCTTTTTGTTTGTCCAATGTAAGAGAGACCACAATCACAGTCTAGTTTGTACACACCTGGTACCTGTAGAGGAATTTTACATTTCACAGATGGTAATAATTGGCTAATCTTCTTCGGCGGCTTATAATATGTTTTTATAGAAGCTCGCTTTAAAATATAACCGATTTTGTCAGTGACACCTCTGATGTAAGGTAAGACGGCAGGCACTCTTTCGACTGTGGCTGGCTTCACACGGTGACTGCGACGTAGACGTGGAACTTGGAGTTTGTTTTCTCGCAGCACTTGCTTGACATTCTCCAGTTCAGCCGTCAAATGCTCCTTGTCGCAGATCCGCTGTGCTCTCTAAGGCAAACATTTACCAACAGTAGCTAACTGAGGGATGGTGGTGAGAATCACCATTTAAATATTTATTCGTGTGGGTTGCTTTTCTAAAAACTGTATGGCTCAAGCTATTGTTAGAGTTTCTGATGATTAAAATATCTAAGAAGGCTAAGGAGTTGTTTGTCTCTATTTC
The DNA here is from genome assembly GCA_029286875.1 of Lamproptera curius. Classification (NCBI taxonomy): domain Eukaryota; kingdom Metazoa; phylum Arthropoda; class Insecta; order Lepidoptera; family Papilionidae; genus Lamproptera; species Lamproptera curius. The sequence goes on from JAGSMT010000672.1 coordinate 25,705, forward strand.
CATTGTGAACTTTATTTTGAGATGTAAAGAATTAAGATGATTTATATTATTTGCAGTATTCAGTCCGTACTGTTGTACATAATTATTTCTTTTATTTACGCGATTATTATACATATCAAATCCACTAATTTATGGATTTTTCGCGTTACTTAAAAATATATTTATTTCCGACGTTTCGATTCTTTCCAGCATCCATGATCACGGGCAGACTAAGTTGGTATATGTCTGTATTTCAATGTTTCGAATAACCGTCAGTTATATTATTTGCAGTATTCAGTCCGTACTATATTTTTGTAACGAAAAATCCGTAATTTAGTGGATTTGATATAAAATATTTGATTAAAATCAAACGAAATCAGTTTAAAACTTATTCGTATTTAAAAATTAAATAAAACAAAATCTTGACGATAATACCTTCAGAACTCTGATCAAGGTGTTAATCAAAATATCTAGATTATTAATTAAACCGAGCAAGTAGTCCCGATCTTTTGTGTAATAACCATTTTATTTTTAAGTAGAAGTTGGCCCATGGTTGTGCCCGTGTTGTTTTTAGATTATCAAGTATATTTTCTATGGTAAAAAGTAACCTAAGTTACTCAAAGATCTAGCTTTCTAATAGTGAAAGAATTTTGAAAATTGTTACAGTAGATTTTTATTTATTTTATTACAAAAACACTAAACTTCCACATTTATATAAATACGTTATATATATTTATTTATAATAAAAGTTACTTTGACTTATCATTTCATTCCATTCAGTGAATGCGGATTTGAAAACACCCAATAAGTTTCACTAATTTAATTAGGTTTTGCAGCATTTACTATAATTGCGCTTAATAGAATATTAATTGAGTCCATAATATGTTAATTTAGCACTAATTAATAGCCCCTACAAAAAAACCAAGAACAAAATTTTTATTGAAATAACAAACGTAAAATAAAACTCATATTATCACTAAAAGGAACACGATTTTTTCAACAAAAGCATTTATCGAAACTCACCCACTTTCGAAAACTTACTATAACTAAACTTAAAGTAAACTTTTTATAAAAAAAATCTATTAATTTCGGATTTTTTTTTTAACACGGTAAACCATTAAATTTACATTAAAAAAAATAATCAATTTATGTTACATTTATTAAGGTAGAAAAATTAATTTATCTTCATCAAAAACCTCTTTTTCTTTACATTGGATTCCTTTTTTTCATTAATTTTTTAATACATTTTGTTTGTTTAAGTGGTAAGCTTTTTTTTAGTTTTATGTATTTTAAAAATTTGAATTATAGTTAATTTATTTGCTATTTGGTAATGGCAAGGTTTGTTCAATGCTTGGTTTCTAGTTCTATTTTGAACTTTGGAAATGAAACTAACACAATTTAACTTTCTTTAGTATCTAACACTTAAAAACTAGATTTAATCTATCGTGGGTTGGCGATGAGTCGATATTTAACTATGTAAATAAAAATACATAGTTTGTAGTTTTATGTATACATCATCAGCCTTCGTTGTCCACTTGGGACATAGGCCCCCTTTTTCCCTATCCATTGGGGGTGTGGACCATCCCACCACGTTGGTCCAATGGGTTGGTGGGTGGACCGACTTTTCATGCCCTCCGACCTGGATTCACTTTTAGACAATTGGGTGATCGGCCCAAATTGCCCTAACAACAGAAACAACAATGAAAATTTGTTGCGTCCCAGGATTTGAACCCAGACCTCCGGTTTCGCCCGCCCAACCACTAGGCCGGGGTATCAGTTTTATGTATAACGCCTATAAACTGTTAATAATGAACATTTACATTTTATATTGTTTTAAAACTTAATTACGGATTGTGATATTATTTTATCGGTATATTTATATTTGATGAAATATGTTTTGGAAAGGAGTTTTCTTTTGACCTAATTCAAGTAGACTTGGGAAAAATATTTGTCTCTTAAATTTAAAAAATATAAGCAAAAAACAATTAAGAAAAAAGAGTGTTGAGTTTTCGTGTTTTTTTCAATTATTTAAAATTTTTTTCAATTGGGAGGCCATTTGCAAAAAAAAAAAACACTAAAAAATTGCAGAATAAATACGCTATAACTTGGTTCAAATCAGAATTAAAAATACCTAAAAGGTGAATAAACTTATGCATGAAGTATTAGATGTATTTATTTTAAAGAAGAAAGAAAAAATATATTGTTCAAGTTCATTAAGCGATACTTACAGTCTTTTAGTATAGATCTATTACTAATAAAGAAATGTCTTCACAAAACAAAGATTTCAACCAGCGACCTTCGTCTCGTAAAGCAATACCTTCTAGACTACGGAGATTATTTTGAAAACCAACAAGAAAGTCTACAAAGAAAAATATTTTCCCTAATGTCTTCTATGGGTGACCGAGTTATTAATATGATATATTACTTTTCAGTACATTGATAAAAAATATACAGGATTAAATGGCATGTACTTTATATGCTCTTTTAATGATTGTTGAATCTAAACAATGTACACTAAACATATAGTAGGACTTTCAATATTTTAAATGATATTATTTAAAATAAATATCGTTTTTCAATCTTAATAATTGCTCTTGTTAACAAGGCATACAAGCTTTTCCTTCTATTTTAAATAAAGCTTTTCATATATGCATGACATTATTCATTCAAAGCGTATTCATGGAATACACGTCTCCACGCAAAAGATTCGGTCTAAATTTAGTTTCGCTTTTTTCAATCAACGTTTCCATCGAATTTTTATGCTAAACGAAGGATAACATAACATTCAATATAATTTCGTTGTGTTTAGCAATCGACAATACATACGTTTGTTTGTCTTTTTTATGAATCATAATAATACAAGCATCAGTTAATAATAATAATAATATAAGCATAATAACTACTATTTTTTTAGAAATTAATAATTATAACAAAATAAAAAATGTTATTTTTAAAATAATGGAATGTAAGATATATATAATTTGAATCGAAACAGTACAGTCATCTAACGTCAAATAGTTTTACGACCTCGTGATACAAGGTACAAAAGCTATTAAATTTAAAAAGATATATAGGAGTATTGTGGTTGGCTTTCTCTACTGAAATACTGTTTTTTACAATACCTAAAAATAAAGGCGATAGTGCAAAAAGTTTTAAATAAATAAGATACCTGGAAAAAGCGTAAGCAATTAATTTCCGTAAGCGATACCATTCTCGACAAATACACGATTAAAAGCCGTACTAAAAATATGTATTAATCTCGTATATCTATTGCAAAAAAAATTACAAGCTTTTGAAAAGTGCGACTTTAAGCAATTTTTATTTTTAAGTTACAACTAGGTATATAGATAATTGACAATATTACACAATATTTAAACGAGTGAAATATAAAGTAGAATACGTTATGTTAAACAATCTTCTGCTATAGTTTTGTATTAGATTTATGCACGATAGTCAGTAAAGACTGAAAATTAAATAAGAAAAGACTTATTGCCATTTATTTGAAACTACCTGTTACCCGCGACCCCATCCGCGTTGAATAGAAGAAACGTCCCCGAGGTGTATTGATAAATACTCTCGGATATAACATATAAAATAAAGTGTTATTTGTATTTGCTTTTCACTAGACAAAGCCCCTAATATAGAAGGTGTGCATTAGGCGAGGCCCGTCCAGCAGTAGATTAAGACAAGCTGACGGTGATGTGTGATGATCAATAGACATCAAGTTTTATGGCTTTTGCTTCGACGATGACGAATTTCCATCATTAATATTCATCCCCATTTGAAACCTTCTTTTGAAATAGGGATGATAGTTTACGTACAGTTTGAAACTACAAAAATGTTAAAAAACTCCACTTTTGCCTCGTGTCTACATAGACACTACATTTGATCGTTTTATGTTCAACAGAGACGATTTCCATATCAACTTTTATCCCTTACCCTTTCCACCACTTTTATCGCAAAAATTAATAGCCTATATCCTTTCTTAGAGTCTATTCTAAGTTTTTTTGTATGGCATACGCAGGCAGACGAGCAGGTCGGGCCACCTGATGGGAAGTGATCACCGACCCCCATAGACATTGGCAATACCAGTGGTATCGCCAACGCGCTGCCTACCGTGAGACATAGAGTGTTAAGTCTCGTTTACCCAGTAAATACGCTGGCTACGGTGCCCTTCAAACCGGGAACACAGCAGTGTTTTCACACTACTGCTGCGTGGCAGAAATAGGCACCGCGGTGGTACCCACCCAGACGGTCTCCAGTAAAAAGGGGACCTACCACCGGTACGGTAAGTAAAAATTTTATCGAAATCAGCTCAACGGTTTAAACAATAAAGACGGAAGGATAGACAGACAGTTACTTTGGCATTTATAATATTAGTGTGGATTTAAATTGGAAAAAAAATAAGTTAATTTTCTACCCACAAACAGTACCCAACAGAGGCTTGTTTCCTTTTAGACTGACTCTGAGACTAGGCCGCGGATATTTATTTAGCCATTACAATAAAGTAATAACCCATCGAAGTAAGCTAATAAAAGTATAGCACAGTATATACTATAACTATAAAAATTATATGTGTAGTTTATTTCGTAGCTGGTCGATGAGCTATTTATATGTTTATTTAATTTGTTTTCATTTCCTCTAAAAGAAATATCATTATGTATTATTTTTATTGCTATCGATTTTATTACAAGAAAAATAAAATTTACCACAGCACATAAAACAAAAATGACACGGCAGATTAAGAAAAATGTACAAATCACGATTGCGTTAAAAAATTACTGATTGCATTGTACATTCGCTAGGGAAATCAGTATTTAAATTGGATCGACATGCGAGTCTATAATGTGTAATATATTATGCATTTGAGAATTAATGCCATATATTAGTTACTTAAATGTTTGTTATAGTTTTTTTAGATAATATAATTTTTTTAATAATAATTATACAAATTAAACTTAAGCAGTGTGAAGGAGGCTCTTAATTAAAAAAAAAATTAAGGAATATAACATTAAACATGATATATTTATTAGTATGAAATGTATAGCATATTTTGTGTTTAAAGATAACTTTATAGGTATATGACAGATTAAAAAATGGGTTGTATCTTTAAGGTTTTCTATTTTGTATCAATTATAAATAGATTTTATGTTCAAAATACTTTATTACATTAACAAAAAAGGAAGTATCTCCTTTAAATCCTTTTTATCATTTATGAACGGGAAATATCACGTCAACTTTATACTTTCTTTATAGACTTTATGACAAAAAAATGCCTGATTTCCATAGTACTATGTAAATGAGAGAAGAGGGATTGCTACTCTTACCATAGTATCTCCTGCGTAGATCAGCTATCTATTTTTAAATATCTTTAAAATACCGCTGTAGTCATAATCTGCTCGGAGAACATTAATATTTTATTATGTTTAATTTTAGTGCAACATTTATGTGATATTTCAATATGTTATAATTTAAAGGGTTTAGATAGGCATAGTAGACGCCGAAAATGTTAAAACATAATCGGTACACATAAAATTAAGTCAAAATGGAATTTCGTAAAACCTAATAATCATTAATAACTTTTTGTATTTGTATTAATACGTACTTTTTAATAATACCGATACAAAATGTGCCGCTCGTAAATCTTCTTGTCTCATAAAAATGCACGTGAAATGTCACGAACCATAAACCTTTATAATATGAACGGGCGTTACAAATTACGAAAAATTAGCTATCGTCCGCTTTGCCCGAGTGGTTATGTAAAAAAATCTGTTAGTTTTTTTTGTAAATAAAGAAGGTTAAATGAATAAACGTATACAAATATACAATAATACAACAGTTTATACACCCCGCGGACATCCGCAGGGTGTATTAAAATATTCTGTATAGTATAATATAAATAAGGTGTTAGTATTGTATGTGCCTGTCATTAGACACAAAGTATTATGGCTTTTACTTCGGTGTTAACTGAATTCTATTTAAACTTTCATACCCTATTTTATCTTGTTTTTTATTAGCCTCTAAATTATATTCTCGAAATGGGTTCTCTATGTACGAAATTTTACCTAAATTGGTTCAGTGGTTTTGACAGTAAAGACGGACGAACAGATAGATTACAGATTATAATATTAGTATGGATTGGATCAAAAATAACGTTTTTTGTAGACAAATTTTACATTCCATAAAATTGCAAATATTTTAAACAAAAAACTAAGTTGAACTTAAAACTATAATTTTATTTTTTGATTATTTACTTTATTATCTTAGCGGCCTAAAAATTTTACCGTTAGCGGAAATGAAGCTAATTTTTAAAAATAATGCTCCAAACTACTCGGAGCGACCTTACAGCTTTTCAAGAAGAACAACAGGATAATGCATAATTATGTTGTTTTTATATAAAACGTTATACCATATATTCTTAAAACAGCACTTCGTGTCAATCTACTGACCTACTACGATCACAAATACATCCGTGCTAAACTCCCACTACTAAGACCCAAAAAAGCCTTAGTTCTTATAAATATATTTTTGCGTATAACAGACAAATTAATGAAATGAAGCTAATTTAAAAATTAACACTTTTAATGTATGTGCAAAAAAATAGAAATGATTTTCTTAGACATGTGATGCACATAACATAAATACTAGAAACAAACATAATTTAATTCTTCCAGCAACTAGACTGCGAAGAATAAGTAAATCTTTTATGGGACAATGTATACGCTTTTACAAAAAAATCCCAGTAAACGTTCAGAATTTAACTGTTAATAAATTTAAAAAAGTAGTAAAGGAACGTTTATGTGTTAAAGGTTATTATGACATAAATGAATTTATAAATGATAAAACAGCCTGGTAATGGAATGCTCGCTCCAGGCTTTTTCAAGTATAATATACGTATGATAGTACTGTATGTAGCTCATAAGAAAATTTATATGTATATATTTGATTATTTTAAAAGATGACAAAATAGGCCCGCTGAGTTTCTTTCGCCAGTTCTTCTCAGGTCGGAGGCGTCCTATTCCGAACCGGTGGTAGCGTCCTGGACAATCAATAAGCGAGTGTTACACTTCTATATTGAATAAAGATATATGAATTTGAATTGAATTTGAATAAACTAAACATCGGTCGCACTTATAATTATAAAAATTATTCTCTCTCTTTAGTTTATTATTTAAAGCGTCATTTTCAAAGACGCATGTTTAGTAAAAGAAAACAAGTAGACTCTTAAGACTTGCTAAAGAGAATTGTAGAGTCATTAATAATGCTAAATATATTTTGACTTAAGGTCCTTATTTTAAAATTATGTTGTAATTTTTTTAAAAATATTATTCTTCTTAATACGAAGGTAATATATTGCAGCAATAGTGAAAAAAGAAACTAAAAAAAGGCTATAAATATATATATATATATATATATATATATATATATAACGCCTCCACTCTGTCTTTCATAGTCCAAAGTGAGCAGAGTGAGAAACTAGGGGAACGATTTCGGAAACTCATGTTTCCGAAATTGTTCTCCACCGTGCTGGAAGATGTGTTTAAGTAAATGTGAACGGCGAGTACATCTTACATCTACGATTTGCGGACGATATAACGAACTTGACCGAGACTGTGAAGGACCTACAGAAAGTAGTGCATAACCTGGCTAAGTCTTATACCCGTATCGATCAACGTATGAACTTGGGTTTAACCATGGTCATGCTTATCGAGCACGTTGATCCGGGACCGATCACAATCGATGTCACCTCTACCGAAGTGATTCTCCGAAATTACTTTTACATTTACGTTCGACAAAAGCTCGAGCTAGGTAGAAACAATTTTGGAGAGAAGACAACAGAAGGATTCGCTGCTTCGCTGGGGAGCTTTCGATGAACATTGTTAAGTTTTCTCGTCATCAATTGTACGGTCAATTTGAAAGACTTCTTTCAGTGCATCGGTCATGACCTACGGTGCCAAGACATGGAAAATTACGGTTCGATTGGTCTACAAATTAAATCACTCAGTCACCCATAGAGAGGGCTATGCTTCATGTATCTCTAAAGGACCGCATCAAAAATTATGTGATCCATCAGCAAACCAGAGTCACTGACGTGGTAGTGGGCCGGTCATATAAACAGCAGAACTGACGACCGCTGAGGTCGGAAGGTTTCAGATTGGAGGCTGAGGCTCGGCAAACGTAATGTGAGACGCCTTGCGGCAAGATGAAGTGACAACGTTCGCAAAATGGGCGGCGTGGGCTGGATGAAAATAGCCGAAGATAGAAAGCAGTGACGTGCATTAGCAGAGGCCTATGTACATCAGTGGACAGACATAGGCTGACGGTAATGATTATATTAAATTATAACTTTATTATTTACGTTACATCGTTAAAAAAATATTTATATAACACCGTGAATTTAAAGCCTACAAGTTATTTTCACGTGAAATTCTGACTCACTACTCAATTTAGGCCATGTTATACTTATTACCTACCCATATTATTTTTAAAGATAGGCTGCTTTGTTTCTGTGTTCGATAAAGATATATTTTGATATAATATGTGTGTATTTATTGAAAGGTAGTGCATATAGAAATTTATTTTAATTTAAACTTTATTTCTAGAACTAATATACTTAAACGGAAAAGACAATTTTCCATAATTTCAACAAATTGATAACTTTCGTGTAACATGACAAGATTCTGACCTATTTTTTTACACCTGTAGGTGGAAGCTAGTTGGAAGTTATGTTATCTAAGTCATAAAGTGGAAATAAGGGTAATGGCAACAAAATTTTTATTTATTAAATTTGTAGATATTAAACGTAAAAATAAATCATTTGAAAATAAATTAATTTAAAAAAAATTAAAGAATATTATTGCAAAGGTGATTGCAATGTTAATATTGCCTTTATAATAAACGGTAAAGCTTGTAACAATGCAAATATAGAGTCTAGTAAAATGCTATTAATAGTAAAGAACTGTTAAAGATGTCTGGTGCCTGTCTTGATGTTGTTCAGTTCAGTACACTTGTGCAGTTGCTCTGTTCGACATAATAAATTCATACACATAATTTTTTTCTTGTACAACAAAATTGTCATATCCTTAGACCTTTCATAAGATATTCATTCGAAGACATCCGTTAAATTTCATTTTGGACCGTATCCCACGACACTGGTCCAATAAGGGTTGGTGGTTGGACCGATACCTTTTACATACCCATCCGACGCATGGATCATCTTACTCTTCAGATAATCGGGTGATCAGGTAAATTGCCCTAACCAAGTAAGGCAATAAAAATTTGTTAAGTCCACGCAGAGTATAAACCCGTGACCTCCGATTTCTAAAGCACACATCCTTACCTAGGCTACGGAGGCAGCTCATATTTGATAGCATAAAAAACTACAAAGCACGATGATCTTTTTATGATCTTCGTGAGTTATTGTAACGTCGAGAGTAAAATATAAATAATAAATGTGGAATTACTTGATAAAAGTGTATTTAATATATAAAGTAATAGCATAATCAAAAGAAATATTAAAAAGTTCTGCATAAACTCCTTTCTTTTTAAATATTTTATCATTTTAGTCTCATGAAAATTCAAAAGTTGCTGCAATATCCGATAAATTCATCGCGAGATATAGTTAGTGGTTAGCCAGTATTTATACTTGAACGCAAGCATCGCCGACAGTTTAGTAAACTGAAAGTACGCTGTAATTTCCGTGTTAGTGCTTCTGGTCACATAGTAGTTTAGTGTGATGCCGCTTTATACTCGTAAAGATTCTCGCGTAAATTTGTAGATAATTATATTAACGCTTATCAAATATTTGACTACTAGTGGATTCATTTAGAATCCATTTTAGTCATATATATAATCGGATTTTCAAGAAAGGAGACACCAATTATTGTATATACGAGCATTTATTACCCAATAAATTATATCATTCCTAAACGATTTCGATTTCACTGTTTGTGAATTAATTTGTAATCAATCAATCAAAACGTTCAGGAAAATTTTGAAGCATGCGATTTGAGACACCCAGTCTGGGGTGGTACTACTGCGGTGGCTGTTACTGCCGCAAAACTCTAGTGTGTAACATACTACTGTGTTCCAATTTAAAGAGCACCGTAGTCAGCGTATTTTGTGGGTAAACGAGTCGTAACATCCTACGTTCCACAAAGGCATCGCATCGGCGATACCCATGGTATTGCATTGTGCATGGGCGTCGGTAACCACTTTCCATCAGGTGGCCCGACTGCTCTTCTGCCTTCGTTCGCAATAAAGGAAACAAAAAAGATTGTATATTGAGTACGATATTCTACATCTGGGGATCAAAATAAATATGTGTACCAAAATTCAGATCGATCGCAGTTATGGGCTAAATGAAAGTTTATCCTTTCGCCCGACGATCCAATATATATTAATAGACTTAATAAAAATTATATATTAACGGAAGACATTATATATTTTTAAAAACAAGTACAGGTTATGTTCTGGATGATAAATCCCGCGTAATATTTGACAGGTGCGTTATTTTGACATTGAGATGGGATCATTTATAACTGACACTTACAAAGCCGCTTACTGTAAGCGATGGAAATACTTAACAAAATTCTTAGATGTTAATATTCTTTATTATTTACATTGTCATAGAAAATTGCTCTTTTCTGCCCTGGATCAAAAATGAATGACCCCTTATTTTCTAACAACAACTAAAATAAAGCTTATTTACATTAGGTTGTAGCATATTTGTTACCAATTTTAAGCAAAGGTTTTATTTTATTGAATAAATTATACGTCAAAACCAGAAAAAACTTAATTAAAAAATGCAGCGACAGCAATCGAAACGCAGTGTTCATGAAGTAATTTGTCACGCTTTTTTTGCGAACATGTAACCCAATTCATTAAAATAATATTTTTCAAAATGGTTTATCTGTAATAAATCTAAAACTGTATCACTTTGTAGAGGAGCTAGGTCTCTGTGTACAAAGGACCATCTAGGGTGCCTTTTTCTGTCGCAAAACAGTAGTGTGTAGCTCTACTGTCTTCCCGTTTTAGTGAACAATTGCCATCGTGATTACTGGTTTAACGTGACATAAAGTCTCACATTTCAGTCTCGTCGCTTTCACCAATAAAAAACTAGTCATAGGCCATGTACATGCCATTATATACAGAATCCATAAATTAATTATAAACATCATGAAAACAAATCCATCTATATCAAAACTTTAATTTACAACATAAGCACAGGAGTAAAGGAAATTGAAGTAACGTCTCCAAGGAAAACAGCAGTAAGTGTAATTTTTATTTTAACATTTATTTATATTTTCTTGTAACGTTGTGTTTTATATAAACTAGTTCAATACTTTTATTACAATTCTATACCCTTTTACTTCGTTTTATAATATCTCCACTAGTGCCAAAATTCCCTGAGCTGCATGCAATATTTCCATGACTTAGCTCAGGTTTGAGCTACATTTCAACAAGAGCCACACTTGTGCAAACTTCCGCTAGCCACATTCCACCAGACATAATAAATAACTGACCCGTCCGAGATTTCTCTTGCATTATTTATTCAGTTGTTCCCTTTATTCGTTTAAGCTTGAACGTAGGATGCAAATATTCAGACTAGCTGATATTATTACTAAACGTAGGGAAATGAGGTTAATTACTACTCTATACTTAAATCACCCAAATCATTTTTATAATTACTAATACTACTTAGTTAATCCGGCTTTTTTTATGGCAACGCGAGCAGGACGAGCAGTCGGGCCACCTGATTGGAAGTGGTCACCGGCGCCCATAGACATTGGCAATACCAGTGGTATCGCCAACGCGCTGCCTAACGTGAGACATAGGGTGTTAACTCTCGTTTACCCAGTAAATACGCTGGCTACGGTGCCCTTCAAACTGGAACACAGCAGTGTTTTCACACTGCTGCTTCGCGGCAGAAATAGGCACCGCGGTTAATTTATTAATAAGAAATGAAAAAGAAAATGTAAAAAAATGTGACCGACTACAAACAGCCTATAACTGATTTACGCAAAATAAGCAGGTTTTAAATCTGTGATATGCTTTAAAGTTTTCATTAAATCAAAATGTAATGAATAGCGCGTTTTATGCACATAAATTGAAGTATAGTTTAAATGCCTTAACTTTTATTTAACTCATATTACATAACTTTAAATATGCTTTGAATTTGCCTGATTGCAATTTTATTATCAATTTATTATACAATTTAAAGAAGAAAAACATTGTTTAAGTCCGTCACATTCTTGATAATTTATCTAACTCTTCACCTTCCGATATCTGGAAGTCCCTTGGAACTTTGGGTGTCGGCAAGTCGCGTTTATCAAACCTTCCATCTTCAATATCTCTTAATATTTCCTACTTAAATGGTTTGACGCACCCAAATTTGAATTTGAATCCTTTTACGTCAGACCAGTGTCAATTGAAGAAACCAAAAAATCGATTCATGCAATCAAGTCCAATGTAGTAGGTTGTGATTGCATAGGACGCCGAATGATACTTCCCATTCTAGATTATTTACTTCCTGCTATCACCCACATTATCAACTTCTCTATTACACCGGATCTTTTCCAATATTGTGGCTGTAAAGCCTATGTTCATCCCTCTCCCAAAATGCCCAAATCCTACAATGCCGCCCATTATCGGCTTATTTCAATCCTTTCCTCTCGTTCTAGGTGCATGAGTCCTGTTTCTAAAGCAGTTCTCCCACTTTGTGTTGAGTAAAAACTTGATAAGCCCGCTTCAATCTGGATTTAGGCCAGGCCACAGCACTACTATCGCTCTTATTAAAGTGACTGGCAACATTAGAGCTGCCATGGAAAATACTAAAGTCACAGTCTTGGTATTAATAGATTTTTCAAACGCTTTTAATGCCGTTAGTCACGATATCCTGTTAGCTATGCTCTCCCATCTAAAGGTTTCGGATGAAGCACTGCTTTGGTTTTCATCTTATCTTCGAGGCCGTCAGCAGACTGTTGGAAGAGGATGATGATTGGGCTTGTCTAGAACATGGTCGATAATATATAAATATGTAAATAATATATATATCGAAAGATATGTCATTTTTTTTAAATAAAAACTCTGACGGTTAATCGAAAACATAGAGATACAGACATATACCAACTTAGTCTGCCCGTGATCATGGATGCTGGAAAGATTGGCGGAACGTCGGGAATAAATATATTCAAGTAACGCGAAAAATCCGTAAATTAGTGGATTTGATATGTATAATAATCGTACATAAAAGAAATAATTAATTATTAATTTTATATGTATATACTTATATACTAGCTGACCCGGCAGACTTGTACCGCCTCAATCGATAAATGAAATACCTAAACTTTGATATAAATTAATTTCAAAAACAAACAAAACGTATTGAATAAAAAGCATTTTTTTAATGAAGCATGAAGTTTTGTCATTATTTTCGACACACCATGATGCTTACTTAAAAAACAGAGTTTTCCTGAAATACTGGCTATTTATAAGGTTTTAATTTGTATTAACAGACACATACTGTTATGATACAGTTTGTTAATCAATTTAAAGCTTTCTCATAAACTATATTTTTGTTTTTGTTTTGGGTGCGTAAATAAACAAAGAAGACGAGTTTTCCGACGCGCGAACACGCGACGTATAATTGTCCATGCGCGAAACAGGGACTCTCCAAGTTGATTCCGCAAACTTCAAAAGACTGGCCTTTGATTTATTTATTGTCATCACAAAGGCCAGACGTACTGAAATTATAAGCGTTTAAAATCGAATGGTAAATCCGTTGGAATCATCGGTATTCGGGATCAAGACATCCTCTCCTTTGTATTTTTCCTTTCATGATTGTTGCCTCAATGACGTTATTCATCAGCTTTTCACAGCCAGTCTAGTTCCATTCGATTGTCGAGGTTGATTAATGTTAGCAGCATGATGACAACTGATCCTACTTTTAACTGCAAATGTGAGGTGTGTAATCCAGGGTAATTCCAGTGAATTTAAAAACTCTGTGGGATAGTTAACTACGTCATCTTGGTTCATAATAGTGTCGACTGATTTGAAGGAAATCAACTGTCCTGGAAGAAAATTCTGAATGGTCGCATTGAGATCCTCGACATCTTTATTTTTCGCTGCCAATAATGCTCGTTCACCCAGCCAATTATGGTTATTGAAATTTTGCGCTATATCTGGGAAAACACGCTGAATAAGCTCCTCTTTTGATTCTGTGATCTGACTGAAATCTGTGGGTAATGTGATGAATCCGGTCGAGGTGTCCATTGCAACTTTATTATTTCCAATATCTAACAACTGCTTCGCAAACACATTTGCAGTTTCATCATGTTGCAAAAATACAATACATGTTAGTTGTTAATTGGAGTGTCTTTACGTACTGCCACAAATGCGATGATTTTAGGCATGCATTTAGTTCATCAGCAACAGTTGATCGGGGAATAACTGGAATAGTCTGAGCAAAAATCACCTGACAACAGAATCATGGCCCCACCAAATACATTGTTGTTGTCACGAAGATCTTTCAATGTTCTGTCTAGCGCCTCCAGTGACCTCTTATGGGCCATTGTGCATTCATCCCAAACAATTAATTTGCATACCTGTAGGATCTTGGCCATTGCGCTATTTTGGGGATGTTGTAAATTGGTGTTTCAGTGATTTGCATGTTTAATGAGCAATTTCAAGGCAGAATGCGCAGTTCGTCCGCCTTCTAGAGAGTCGCAGCTATTCCAGATGAAGCCAACGCTAGAGCAACATCATTTCATCGATCTAATCCTCGCCAAAAGCAATGAAATTAAGAACGTTTTTCCGGTTCCTCCGGGAGCATCAAGGAAATAAATTCCACCAGATCCACTGTTCACAGCTTCTATCAAAGTGTCGTACGCAATTCTTTGTTGTTGATTTAATTTGGAACATTTGTACGAACAGTTTCAGCCAATGCTTCAATGTCGTACTGTTGTTCCTTTGCAACTCGTGGTTTAATGCATCGTGCATATGACGATTGGGTGCTGTCATTCCCAAACACGACAATACTTTATTTGCTATCAATAAACACATATCTTCTATCATGATCAATGTCTTATGTAAAATTTCTTCAGTCATTAGTAGTGTAGGATTAAAAGTTTCACGGCGCACACGATGCAAAACATCCTCAGACATGTCATCTCTATACTTAGCCCACAAATCTATTGGATTCGAAGGGAAACATGTCGATATGATAATCCCAAATAATGTACGAATTTGATGCGGCGATTAAGATATTACGGAATCCTTGAGCGTATCATCCCAGTGCGAATCGTTTTCAAGTAAATGTAATAGTTGGCATGCTCTCACGTGAAAGTCGCACAGCTGTCCATTAACTGTTCTCAGTTGTTTAAACGATGTCGGACCACGAACATTCACCAACAACAATCGCAAATAATAACATTCATCGTTATTTGATGTACTGTGTAGATGCGACCCAGAGCGTCTGAAGCAAATACATTTGGATGTCCTTCAACTGGTGTTCCTTGTTTTCGACGCTGAAATGATTTCGATGATGCATTCCATATGTAATAGCGTGGCATGTCAGCATACAGCAAAGTGCGAGCAAAGTCATCAGTTTGACAGACTGTGAAGAAACTTGTTAATGTTGTCGATGGTGGACGTGCCGCTCTGTCTGCCGCGTTCGATTCATTAAAATAAACTCGTTGACCATTTTTTAAATGGACCGCCAAATGGACTACTGTAGGGTATCTTTCATGGATCGCAAATGAAAATATACGCTAAATTGCTTCAGTGCTACTTACTAGCGCCCCATCTGGTACTGTGATATTTCATCATTTGCATTAGTTACAGCGAAGACAGCCATATCGCTGCCTTTGTTAACATATTTACTATGTACTTTATCGACTTTACAGAGTTGCAATATTCCACATTGATGTGAGTCTTAAGGCTTTGGACAATATTGGAGTATGGCACAATCCAACGATTGTCTACATCAACATTTTGTTCTTTTACCTTCACAGCTACTGATCGCCCACTGTCCGCAACTGATCGCCGATGATACAATGGGTATCCATCATTTCCGTTATGGTTTCAGCAAGCAAGTCTCTTGGGTATCGCTTGGAACACTTGCCGTCAATCATACAGGGTGAATTGTAGTTGAAAAGTCCGCAAGGTCCATGTATCATATGTTTGGTAACTACTGCAGCAAATGTTGGGTCAACTGTTTCATCTGAATTTCAGCTGAAATTATGGAATCAATCTCATCTGGCCTTATTTTGTCAACTAACCAGAGTAAAATGTGCGCATGTGGCAATCCACGCTTTTGCCATTCTACAGAGTACATCCAACAACTGACTCGGCCATACAACACAATGCTATATTAAGAAATTTATCAGAGATTTTAATTTTTGTTTAAAAACTCGCAATTTATTGTCTAACAACTGGTGTTTTGGCTATGCATTCCCCTCTTGATTTCCGGACCAATTTGGGTTACAGTGAATGTAATAAATAAGTCTGGGCGGCCATAATGCCTAACATATGACACAGCATCCTGAGCATATTCGTGCATGTGGCGTGGGCTTCCTATATAAGTGGCTGGCAAAATTGTCATTCTTCCTAAATTATTCACATTGCCATCGGATTTATAGCGTCGCGGAGATGAATATATTCCTCTGATCGTAGCTGTCGTTGGTTCAAACAAATGTGGTTAATCGTTCAGTCTCAATTTTCACATACATGTCAACTGCAAACTGATGAAAAAGTCGTAGACACATCAAATAATGATTTATTTCACCTTGACGGATCATGAATCTGTATAAATAGAAATTATAGCATCTAACTTTTTGTTGCTTTTCAGCACCTGCAATCAAAAATAATAAACGTTTCTTAGATTAAATGAATTTAAAAATATTATTTAATTCTGCTCAATTTATTTACCTATTACTTGATTTGCCATTTTAATATTAAAATGGTATCCATCTTCCCCCTGCCAGAAGATCAAAGGATATTGTAATCCATCATAGCTCCTATGTGTTTCAGATACACGTTTTAAGTCACTATTCCGACGATGAAGAACAATATCTCTAGATTTTAAATTTTCTCCCACAATGACAAGCAGCCACTTCATCAATGGTAGGTGAATTAAACCTCCTTGTGTGTTCACTCGGCAGGTGTTCTTTGTCAGCTCGAATGATAATATTATGGCTTTCAGATGGCATCCGATCCAATGCTATTTGGAAATCATGTTCACTAAATTGTTATTCTGATGAAGAAACATTTGTAATTCGTGGACAATGGTTCTCTTCACTGTTGGATTGTGAGCACAACGATTACCAACTTCCGCATCTGAATTGCCCATAAGATAAATTTGTAAAAATTGATGATCTGCATCAGGTGTTGGGCTGCAACAGTGACCCCAGTAAGAGATAAATTTGTCCTTGTATCTGTAATATTTTTAATTTTGTCCATTAATTATTTTATATATATATATATATTATATTTTAGTACAAACTTAAATATTATAGAAAATATTCTGGTATAATACCTTGAAAGTAAGGCATGAAATTGTCCGATAATATGTATGTAGCGCCAAATGAGTCATCTGGAAAACAGTTGTTACATTTATGAATGTTGGCCAAGAAGTGCTTAGAATCATTTCCAACCAAGAAACTAAAGAACGTAAAGGATTTGGTGGCGGAATCAATTGTAGGCAATTTTACTTTGCCTCCAGCACAACATAATCCAGTAGATTCACCAGTGTATTTTAACGCCTTACAATATTTACAAACTATTTTCATTTCCCCAATTGTTACCAATTTGTCGGCACAATAATCAATTGCCGGATCATAATAGAATGCAGCTCGCTACGAGAATCACAGGAGCACTGCTCTGCGGATTCGCTCAATTTCATTAAAGTCGTGCTCGCTGTTGTTGTGTTTGATTGCACGAACTCGTTGCATTTCTAAGCCTATTCACTTCGCAGCACGCAGCAATACGACTATTTTCTTGATCTGTCTCTCTGGTCATCAGTGCGGTTAGCACGTGAGGTATCTTCGCACATTTGATTGATCTGCGACGACCTAAGTTAGGTCGTCTTCTCCTCGGCATCGTAACGTAATTAATAAAAGTGAGAAAATTTTTCGCTTCTTAACAGTAACTTAAAAGTAAAGTTTCACTATCACAAAATATCAACAAAAAAGAGCACACTACTTTGAATGTCACTATCACAAAGGATCACAAAAGAAAGAAAGTTCTCGCAGTAGCGGTAATCGTCACCACAAAGATAGAAGGATGCACCCATAGAATATCGTAACTATGATCGTAACACAATATCGTCAATCGTAATACTATTTTCCATATTATGATTTTTCTATTTATTTTTTGAGTTTACCTTTAAGCCATAAATTCCGTGTTCTGAAGTGCGACAGAATAATTGACATATTAGTTGGTTGTCAATTGTCAAATCTAATGTCAAATATTTAACAAACTGTATCATAACATGTGTGTCTGTTAAAGAAATTAAACCTTATAAATAGCTAGTATTTAAAGAAAACTCTGTTTTTATTGAAGCGTGTAGTCGAAAATAATAAAAACTTCATGCTTTATTAAAAAATGCTTTTTATTCAATACGTTTTGTTTGTTTTGAAATTAATTTATACCAAAGTTTAGGTATTTTATTTATCGATTAAGGCCGTATGAAAGTCTAGCCGGTCAGCTAGATATGATTGAATTTGAACTTTATGCAGCGGTAATAAATTGCAAATTGACTCGTTGACGTTAGGAACTATTATCAAATTGCTTAGACAACAGTGAGTGATTATTATTTGATATGAACTTTATTGAATAGCAAAAAGTTCAAATTCACTGTACATATAATTTAGAAAACGTTTGTATGGGAAATATAAAAGGGCTGTTTTTAGGGTTTTCCTGGAAAATATTCGATTTTTCTCGCCTTTTAAACCTTCCCTAGTCCCCTACGAACATTTCAAGACTAAGATAAGATAAATCCGTTCAGCCGTCCTCGAGTTTTAGTGTGAGACTAACGAACAGCAATTCATTATATATATATATATATATATATATATATATATATATATATATACAACAATCGATCTGGTTTTCAATTTAAAACAAATTACTTTTATCGTTTTTAGTATATAAAACAATAGATAAGAAAATAATACATACGTTTATTATTATTTATCAAAAATAGTTTTCTAATCAAAAAATGCATACAAAGTTTATAACTATATTTTTATTATATGATTTATAATACAAAACAGTCTTAATATATAACAGAATACAATGTTATATGTGATTACAACACTATGAGAAACTTAGTAAATTGATTGTTGGCGCTGTAAAAGTAAAATTCAATTTAGTGGACATGGAACAGTAATCAAATATTACCGGAAAGTTCTTTGAAATTTGATTTTAAAATAGAACTGCATATTACTTTTCGTTATTTGGCTTTTTGAATTAGAAATATACTAATGCACATATTTCTCGCTCCTTTAATACTTTGACTTTTTAAAATAATAGAATGAAAAGTAATAGATTAATAGCATGATATAATACTTATAATACTTTAAGATAAAAAAATAGTGCATCTCTTTTTATAATAATTGTTTTACATGCAAAGTATGGAATAAATAAAATTTAATAATATGATTTTTGTAAACAATTTTCTACCGAATTTTTATTTGGTATCTGTAATGACATTTGTCCAGGGCAATTAACCCTAGGAACATTTACTTTGACGTCATTTAAAAGAGACCGACAGTCAAGTCTATAAGTAAGGAGTTTTGTAGAAAGATTATACTCATAAATTCCTTACGTTTTTCTAATGACATAATGTTATAAATGCTCAAGTCTTTTTATAAGTAGGTAGCAGTCAATAAAGTCAAAAATCTGAAATTACAGAACAAAAATAAATATTTAGTTAATAATATTTACATTGCGTTAAAAT